>JAATLQ010036617.1:0-18743 GCA_013421005.1 Heliconius erato x Heliconius himera | reverse complement strand
CTTATAATATTCTAGTGAATCTGGATGTGATTGAGGCACTCGTCAGAGAAGTCATATATTTATATGATTTCTTATAAGCATTTTAATTTAGCTGGTATTACCGTATACAACTGCATCGCAACCTACTGGGTTCAATTATACTTTCAAATCGCCCAGAAACTTATTTAAATATAATACACATAATATTATCCGATTTTTTTAGCTGTTTATGAGCAGTAGGGTGACAAAAACATCGAAAATTATATATTTAAGATAACAGCTAAAGATTTTTTCTTCTGTTTGAATTAATTAAATTTTTAAGTAGTGTGGCTTTTTAATAACTTATGTTAAAATTTATTCATATAAGGGTTATTATGTACAATGTGAATTCATTCTGAGTATAAGCTTCCAATTGCTTCTGATATCGAAATTAGAAGCGATATTATTTAGAAATTTATAAAATTTTACAATACATTCTAGGCAAACGGCATCAAGATCGGGCCGCAGCACTCGAACGCGGGCGCGGGAGGGGCTGGCGGAGCGGGCGCGGGGGGCGCGCCGCCCGGCGGCTGCTGTTAGGTGCTGGGCTGCACACGCTGAGCGAGACTCACCTTGTGTGGGATACGGTATGGGATTTCTTTATTACGCTTCATGCTAACGGGAACCTAGTGTTAAGAAACTCTTGTTCAACCTTCCTGCAAAATTTTCGAAATTAAATATCGTGCTTTGTCTTATATAGCAAATACCCAATACTTCCCTCGAGTGAGACTGGGAACCCGTAGCTGACGCGTTTGGAGTCAAAAGCTGTGCCGCAGCACAACAACGTTAATATTATAAGTAAAAGAAATGTCTGTTTTCTTTTTTATTTTCTAAGAAACATTTTGTTTGAATTACTTCCACAGAAGGGGTGCAGCTGTGTGCAACAACCACTGGTACGGAACTTACTGCATGCTGGATTACTTAGTTTTATTTAAATGCTACAGAATGTCGCATCTCAACTTTTAATAATAGCAAGGTGGCTCTCAAGCCTATATGATAATACTAGACAAAAGTAAACTAATCATAAGTTAAATTTCGGGTATACTATAAAATACCTTTATCTCTTAGAAATTTTCTTACAATTCAACTATACTAGGAATTCTAACATTGTTTTGTTCTTTTAAATCAATTTATAACTTGAAATTTTACAGTTCTATTGCCAATCAAACATAGATATCTAAAATTTTGGTCTCCATATTAATTTATGTAGTGGCAGTAAAGTAACAATCTTTAGCAGTTATTTAAATATTAGATGTAAGTAACATTCATCATGCATAACCTGACATTGAGTATGTGTAAGATCGGACCAGGTGTGTAATCATATAAAAGCAATACAGCGATATCAATTTTTCCACAATCTAGCAATCAAACACGGCTTTATGTGCTTAAACTACTGTAACTTAATAGACTGGTATTATATAAAATATTTACATTAATACAGCCTATGTGTTATTCTGATGTATAAACTGTATTACAATAAAGTTTCATCTAAACTTGTTCAGTAGTTTTTGCGTGAAAATGAAAAAAACATCCATCATCATAAACTTTCACATTTATAATATTCTTAAAGTATTATATGTTGACATTACTAAATAATAATTAATCTGAATGAAGTTGCTTTACTTGCTTTTATATGATTCATATTATATATTTAATGTATGTAATCATCCATTTTATATGTATGTAAAGTTTTTCATGTCCTTGCACCCTTGTGTATTACCATTGTAAAATAATCAAGCATTTATTATAACAGTTTGAGCTTGATTTATTTTTAGCTTTTATATATATATATAAATAAAGACTTTCAGCCTTTAGCCAAATTGAACTGAGTGTGCAATGATGTTTGTAATAAATTTTTATCAAGTTACAGGCTTCAAATCCAAATGTCTTGTGACTGTAAAAGGACTGTAGTATGTAAATTTTGTATATCACGTTTAAGTCACAATATGCATTGTACATTTTTAACCTGACATACAAAGTTTGTTATTTTTTTTAAGTGACTAACGAAATTATTTTACTTTGTTAATGAAAGATGTGTATTTTATTTTTATATTTTATTATCATAATATGTTGTATATCATTGATCCTAAAACTTTTGCCAGAGAATTTTTTATATAACAAACATATTTATTGACTGTCTAAATAATATTTATGTGAACTGGTGGAGGCCTAGAGAATCTTGCACAAGATGTAATTTCTGAGGAATATACTTAAAAAATCGAGTGTCGAGTCGAAGTAAATTAATCGATTATATAACCATACATTTAATCTTTAATAGTTGATAAATCGACTATGTAACGATACATAAAAATCGATTAAGTATAAACCAACATTGCTAGTTACGGGAAATTCTCGAAGGATTATATTGTGATCTAGAGGACTGGTTGGGAGCTAATGGAAGACATGATAACAAAACTAGATTACTTTTAAGTTTAGCACATTGTAATGATGTAGTAATATTTTATAAGGTTACAATATGCGAACACATTTGTATGGCATAATTCATGAAGTAAATGTTGAAAAATATATTTTTGCGTTTTATTTTAACCATTTTATTTATTTTTTATATTATGTTCACGATGTACATTAGTTTAATTTTATTTTGTTAAGATATAGATTACATATATTTATAAACAATTCTCTTATATCTATAATGTAAAAAAATATGATTAAGTTAGTCAAATACAATTTAATTAAGCCTTTCTAGTCATTATTTCAAATTATCAGGTACACAATTGTTACTAAACATACACTAACATTATTAACATAGAATATATAAAAAAAATAATGTAGAAAGACTGGAACCTGTATCTCTTAAAAGCCATCCAATTGTTTTATTGGTATATGCTCATTTGTTGAGATCTTTCACAATTTCTATGATCATTCATTGACGTTTCTAATAGGTGCGAGTTCTAGCTTGGGGAGAGTCCTACTTTAAAATCTTTATATGTTATGTAAATATGTTTCTTTCTTTAGTGTGGAATAACACAAAATAAAGAACAGGTTTAAAATTATTCAAACATTTATACAATGTCTAAATGCAAATTACTTGTTATTTTATTTAAAACAGTGAACACAGAGTTTACAAGTTCTGGTGTTTTCATTTTAACAACACCATTGTTTCTTATTTCCGCTTTTGGTAAAGCTACTTCACATAAATCGAATATTGTAATGTCTAAGGTTATCATATTGTATATTTGATTTTGTAACACTTGATATGCAAACGTTATTGACTCGTGTTCATTTTCAATTTCATTTTTTATTCTGAAAAAAAAAAGAAAGATATATTAATTAACATTTTAATTAAAAATCTTTAAAAATAATGTAAGATTGAACATAAATCCAGTTTCTGAGGTAACAAACGTAAAATAAAAAATTACAATTGAATTGATAAACTCATTCTTACGGAAGTTGGTTTAAAAATGTTGGACTCATTCCCATTAGGAAATAAAATATTTTAATTTTTTTGACTCTGGCATCTAGGCAGGTAAGATCTGCCACTAAACATGCAATAGGGTCAAGCACTCTCTGTCTACCCCGCTACATGCGGGATACAGTGTGAAGCTTAAAAAAAATCTGTATCAAAGTATTTTCTTACCCATTCCAGATGGTGTGTATGTCTCCAACTTCAAATGATAAAGATAACTTATCCTTGTAGCTACAATCAGGAGTCTTATAGTTTAGAATAAACGCATCTGTACTCTTTGAATTATCATTTTCTACAAAATTAAAACTAAAATGCAATAATTGATGCTGAAACAAAATTATAATAAATATTACGATTTTATTACATATTTTGTTTATAAAAAAATATATCTTTATTTAGAATATGTTACATGAAAAATTTTTGCACTGAGACATCTCAGTAAGTAGTCCTATAGGATATATTTGAACATTCTGTTTTTAACACATGGATAAAATATGAAGATTAAGAAAAACAACTTCATATTATTTCCAGGATGGATAGAAAGAAACTTATAAGATACTCTGCGTTCCCCTTACCATACTGTGTTTAGTGACAAAACTCAATAGTGCCTTTAAATAATCAGAACAGAGTATATAATTTTGATACTATCATTTTCAAGTGGGATGGAACCCACAACCATCACACTAACAGTCACACACTTCCAATGAGCCACAACAGAAAAATTTTAATATATTATTTACATTAACTCACCACCAATAAGATATTATTATATTTAGAGACAAAAATGTATGTAATGAGATTCAATAGTAAAATATTAAGAAAAAAGTACAAAGTAAATATTACATACTAATAATAATTACCTGGGTAAAGTTGCATTGTTTTATATTACAATCAAATAAAGTTTGTAAAGTTGATTTAACCACAGTACCAACTTTTTGTTCTCCCCTCTCTAACATATATGGAAGATGTATTGCATCTTCTAAAGTTATACTAACTCCCCATGACATGAGTATAGCACAATATACTGTTTTCTTATTAACACTAGTACTTTCCTGTGGCTTTGAGGTAACTGTAATCTGAAAATGAAATAAAAAGTACTATATTATGCTTATGCATCAATGAAGCAAAACTAATTGTTAAATATTTCAATAATTTAATAGTTTAAAAAACACTAGAAAAAAAACTTTTATAAGTGCATATAAAAGCCAAAAATAAATTATGGATCGTTCAAGTTATCTCAATTTCTGAAGTGTAAACTATATGTTTCATCAGCCGCCTTCCAGTCCCATCGTCAGACCAGATCAATGGTACCATAATATTGTATTGTCATCTAATCTAAATAATTGCTAAGTTTCATGATGATAAAACAATTAGAAGTGAATGTAAATCATATTGTTACATTTCATTACATAGTGTAAGAAACTAACTATGTAATGAAATGTAACAATGTATGTGTATGTAAGAAACTAATACAGTTTGACCTAATAAAAGTGTATTAATATACATTATCTTTATCATTACGCAAAAAGTGTCTTACCATTAAACCATTTGAATCTTCTTCAGAGTATTTTAATGTAGGTAATTCTTCGAAAAGCACTTCGAATTTTATTGTTGAATTTGTAGCAATATTACTTACAAATGCTTGACGTATTTTCAGTGCATATTGTTTTAGTTTAATAGTATCATACTGTAAGTTATGCATTGGAGACATTTTATTTAATCGCCACTGTCCTTCATTGTAAATCACTTAAAAAAATATAATAGTATATTAAGCACCCATACTTTTATGAAAGGATAAATAAACATCAACATAATAAGCGATTAAATTTACCGGCAAGGGGATCATTATAAACGTAATTTGGATTCATATTTAAATATTATGTAAAAGATACTTTCAAGTCAAGTTTCTAAATTATCGTCTATTAATTTTATATTATTTAATATACACAATAAAACATTATTCTTTAAGTTAATTCAAAATGTTTCAAAAGTTTTGCCGTTACGCGTACTTGACAAATTGTCACCACAGAACACATATACCCAAAAGGTTGGTTATTACAGATAAAACCATACATAGATAAAAAAATAAACCATTATTATTTTATACGTGGTTGATGCGGTTGTCGATACCACCTGGGTACCTTCAAAAGGCACGCCTATCTCCATCTTCAACGCACCTGTAGCTCACACAGAGACAGACAGACGCTTCACAAGCGTTTGCTTTGCACAAACTCCGCTTGATCTGTGTTCAAACACCGACACTGGTCTGGATCGAGCGACGAACTCTCGCAAACCTACACAAGCAGGCCCGGTCGACTTCCTAAGGGGCATGTGCGACATACCTACGGGGGATTGTAAATAAGTCCCGAAAAATTTAATATGATACTTAGTGCTGCTATATTAAAGTAACACTACTAATTAGTCGTTTTTTTATAAGTATTTTCTTGAATGATTTACATGATGTTTTTGTGGTATATTTATTTAATATTTAATAAATAACTTTCTTTATAAAGTTTCATGTATGCAAGGTACCATGATAAAATATAACTCCGAAATGAATAGAAGTTAATCTTAAATTATAATTAAAAAATGAAAACAAAAATTTGCAATGTAATTTAGTTATATAAAGTTTTTCAATTGAAATCAGAAACAATTTATGTAACCGGTATTTTAAGAGCAATAGTAGGATTATCTTTTGATATGGGGTAACATTATAATTTGCAAATGGCTAACCTACTGTTTCTTTCGGCGACGCAAACTGTTATTTAATATTCGAATTTCTATTGCATTTTATTACTTGCTTATGAAATTCAATTTAGCGGGATACAGCGTGAAACTGATAATAATAATATTAAATTTTATAAGTTCCCTAATCCTGGTCCTACCAATTTACACCGGTAAGTAATCGTTAAACATTAACTTAAACTTAAAGCCTTATTTGTTAAGATTTGTGATAATAGTTGTTTTATTTTTTATTTGTATTTTTATTTCCAGATTCAACAAAAATGTTTGAAATGGCTTAAATATTGCAGCTACAATTTGTGATATGGGTGGTATCAATATATATTGCAATATTTGATCTACCTCTTACTGAAATGGTTCAGAAATTTGTTTTTAAAATATAATCTAAAATGCAATACAAATATTAAACACATATACCCTTTGGGTATATGTGTTCTGTGTACACAAGCTACTATAAACTAGGTGTTTACATGTTGATACTTGTGGAAGCTTGACAAAACTTCACATGATAAATGTATAAACGGATTATTCAATATTTAAGTACCATTGTATGTTAAGCCTCTCTTAGCCTCTTATAAGGCTTAGAGGCTCTCGGTAAGCTGATTTTTTCTCGTCTTGACTTCGTCACCGGGCGGGTAAGCACTAGGGATGCCCGATGATCATCGATTTTCGATGATCATCGATGTTAGAAGACAAAATATCGATGTTTTAACATCGATGTTGCATTAATAAAAACATCGTAACATCGATGTTGCATTAATGAAAACATCGTAACATCGATGTCAGTAATGTGAGTGAATTTCGATAATGTGTTCCACATTATTTTGTGAACTCTACCAAACTACGGGAAAAATCCTTTGTCTTTCGATTGCAGCACTGCACAGACTAGACTAGTAACTACAACGTTCGTAGTTATTTATGAGTGAAGTGTGTGTCGTTTTATTGTTTAAATAAAATAAAATTATTCTTGCTCGGTTTATACACTAATGACTAAAGTTTGTAGTAGCAACACGTAAGTAACTACATAATATATCTGTTTATTACAACATTCAAACAAACACTTTATTGCGAACTGTGTCTAGCATGCTTACCTACTTTATTATTTTTAGGTTATGCTATCTATTAAGGTGGGCCAAAAAAAAAATCTTTTTTAATTATAGTAAAAATATTGTTCTGGACTTCAAAAAAATACGTATGCTAAAAGTGTAGCTCTTAATTTTTATATTAAGGGGTGTCTCATCGCGATTTTCGATTTCCCATATAAATAAAAAGGAGAATTTTGTGTTTTTCATTTGAAACTTTGTTACTAATAAACTAATAGTATCGATGTAAAAGCCAATATATATTCTTGTAGGCAATTAAACGATATACAAAAAAGTCTAATATATTTTTTTGCTAATCTCACTCATTTAAAAAATATTCAAAGTTACCAATTTATAAAAAATTTAAAGGAAAAAACAAAACATCGATGTTGGCTAACATCGATGTTAGCTACCATCGATGTTAGCTATCATCGATGTTAGCTAACAACATCGATGTTAGCCAACATCGATGTTGTTCTTTCGAATTTTATCGAACATCGATGTTACAGCTTCGATGTTGACATCAATGTCAATATCGATGTTTTTCTAACATCGGGCATCTCTAGTAAGCACGAGTCTTGGTGTGTGGTGTGCGTGGTGGTGACTAGCTATCCACACTCTCGTGCTATAAAATTGGCCACTATGTCTATCGGTTGACCCACACTCTCGCGAGGCACCTCCTACTTTGTGTGCCTATTAATATTATAGTATCTATCTTTTATCACTAAAAAAACAAAGATGTAAAGGAGAAGGTGATGATTGTAATGTCACCATACTGCAACAGAACAATATATATTTATAGATACACCGTTGCCAGATTTTTTCCCGACAAAAAGGGGAACTTTTGAACATTTTAAGTAAAAAAGCGGAATTTTTTCGCCAAAAGCGGGACATAAAAAATTAAAATAATAAAGATTTAATTTATTATTTATCAATTTCTTTTAGTATTAAATGAAAGTTATCATTACTTAAACTTTTAGTTTATTATATGTAAGGCAGTTTCATTATTAGTTAGTTAGTTAGTTAAGTATTCATAATAATTCTACGTAACTTGCCAGTATACTTATTTGTATTTCTGTAAAATTATTAGTAGGTAATTAAAATCGTGAACTAATAGAAAAGATTTCACGTAGTACGTGGAATAATCCGAGAAAAGCAAGACTATGCCCGATATGGGAGATTAAAATATTGTACTAAAAATCACAACGTTCCGCCAAACTGAGACATCTAGCATTCTAGCAATACTGATTTTATATAAAAAGCGGAAGAGTTTGTTTGTTTATTTGTTTAAAGGCTAAGATCTCTGGACCTACTGGTCGGATTTTTCTTTTTTATATGAAAGCTGCATTCTTCAGAATTGCTTAAGTAACGAAATATCAATGATAAAGAACGCCATAAAATTGCTTTAGGCGCTTGCGTTGCACAAATAGTTAATTATATATTAGTACTAGGGTTCGCAATATCGAACCATTCAAGCAACATTGGGATTTTCGATATCGACTTCAGAAAAATCCCGGGATCCCGTTTTTTTCGATATTTTCAGAGTATCCCGTTTTTTTAGGGTATTTTTGGGAAGTAGTAAATTAAATTATATTTACTAAATAAAACAATTTTTGTTTATAATAAACAGTTTAATAACAAATCACTTTAGCAATAATATTTATCAAATATACTATAAAAAATATATAATAATTTGCTACAAAAAATATCTTATAGGTATATTATTTAACATATTTAAAACAAAAAACATATTATTATGTATATTATATTAATCAACATAAACGAAAAAAACCACTACTAACAAGATCACATAATATAAAGTTAACTATGATCTCTATTCTACTATATACTAAACAATCAAAACTAAAAATCCTAAATCCAGTTGTTTTTAATATGCATCATATTAAAAAAAAAAATAATCAATCAAATCAATCTTCATTTATCTTTGATTGCGCAATATAATGGATCGTAGAAATAACAATGCATCTAAACTTTTGTCACTCAATCTGGATCGCAATTGGTTACATAAGTAACCACAAGTAGAGAAAGCTCTTTCTGACTCTACACTTGTTGGAGGAATATTTTCAAATTGTTGTACTCCAATTGAGGTAATTTCCTCTAGATCCACCGTTTTCGTAAAAAGTCATTTCTATTTTTATTTCAGTATCAAGGTCGGGGTCAAGGATTGCTGTGGATGAAGGGTTTTCCATTTGCTTTTGAACGGCCATTTCTAATTGTTTTTTCAGCGTCACTGAAGGACAATCATCATTTTTGTCTTCATAGGAAGAAATAGTACTGTCATTTATAGATTCTGAGTCAAAATTGTTACCAATCCGCACAACACTCACAATATGCTCTGTCATATCTGTGTAATCTGACCTTAAAAAGACATCAGAGTATTTGGCGTTGGCTGAATTTAAATATTTTGTTGGATTATATAAGTATTTTGATGTTGCCTCAAGCAACCTTCGTTTCTTAATTCTTTGTTTTAAAGAGCTGATAAGATTACGAACAACTGTATCCATATGTTGAATAATATCTGGATATATATAACATATGTTGAATAATATCTAATTTATTAAACATAAACACCAAAGCAGCGTCAGCACTTATGAGGTTAGCGGACCTTTTGCACAGATCTTCGACAGTATCTTTAAGTATTTCAAATACTCTGCTAAGATCAGCCAGACGTCTGAATTCATTTTCAGATAATTCAAGATCAATTTTTAAATCTATTAGTGCTTTTTGGGTCCGAATTTTAAGCTTCACAACTCTCTCCAACATACCTGCTAAACTGCTCCATCGTGTTCTACAATCTAAAATCAAAATAACTTTATCAATCATTTCCTCTTTTACATATTTCTGCTTTCTGTTGGTGATCTTTCTGTTGGAGTTTTGCAATTTAACGGAATTTTTCTATCAATTCTTTGAAAATATATTAATTTTGCTGATTGGTTGTCATAGTAACATGAAAACCATCATTGTCATCATCTTCAACATTATCTGAACCAAACCAAGATATCGTCCGCATCATGTAATAACATGCAAATGAGATTGAGGATTTTCATTTTTTTGAAACAAGACATCTAAAATTGCGAGCTGTATGCCATGAGCACGACATTTTTGATGAAAAAGTAAGCAAGTTGTGGCTGACATACTGCCTATTACTCTCTCAAGGCTGAGATTAACAACATTGTTCATCAACATTGGAGTATGCACATTGATATTAATAAAACGTCGATTTCCTATACTGGTATATTCGTCTAGTGTTACAGATACCTTAACTTCTTCGTTTTTCAATTTTTAAGTTGCTTTATTAAATATAATTTTACAATTTCACCGTGTTTCATCACAGTATTTTTAATTGAATTTGATGAAGTTGGTAAATGTGCCATGATTCGTCGCAGATCTTTTGACGTTAATAACAAACTGAAAGGTAGGCCATCAACAGACGTCATGCGAGAAAGTGTTTCAGTTAAACAATTAGAGCTGGTAAAATAATTTGTTAATTTACTTCTTTTTTTCGGTGGTTCATTTTCCTTAGCAGCGGCCAAAGTAGTTCCTGTAGAAGTGGATGGCCGCTGACATTGGATAGCAGCATCGACATTATTTTTAAAAATTACAGAATGTCCTGTTTTTAAATGAATATGAAGCCCTGAAATTGTGCCTCCCGATGTCTTCAGTATTTTAGAAAATGACTCCATACTGATGTTTTTGATTGTGATAATTTTTTATGCTTTTTCGATCGTATCGTACTTAATTAACAATAACCCTGTAAACAAAATATAAAATTACATAAGAAAATGCCGTTAACTTTTACCCTGCATATAAATTATAAATACATTTACTCAAACAATATCATAAAAAATGTGTTATTTTGTGACCTATTTGCTTATGTTGTAAAAATGTCTAATGTTATGGCTGAATTTTGATTCTAAATCCACTTTTCCATGTAAGTAGGCTACTTAAAGCTAGGATATATTTCTTTCCAAGCTATATATGTATAAAGTACAGTACATTAAATGAAAACAGGGAAGACAATATTTACAACAACTTTATATGTAATTTTCACAATTAAATAAGCAATAATATACTAATCAATTGATATAATTTGCTTACCAAACTTGGTTTTATCACCAGCGACCAGACGCATTAGTCACTAACTCACTACTCATTACTATCACTAATTAATTAAAAAAATACAAATGGTTGCTTAGCAAAAGATCTGCAAGGGCGTGAAAAATAAAACAAAACACAAATATACAACGACACAGACGTGTATAACGTTTAACGACTTGCAACAATGAAGTGCAATAATTACACTTGGAACATCGACGGGTAAGAATAGCGTGCAACAACGACGTGCAACAAAGACGCGTAATGAGAAAATACAGTATTCGTGCGTTCGTTGGTCGGGCCGGTCAACCTCAGTTAATGTCGTAAAATTCCGGATTTTGAGGATAACTCTTCGCTTACTTTTGCCGATGTATGTTATGTACCATTGTATATCTTAGAGAAGCAGGCACGTTTTAATTCGAATAACTAACTTTTAACTTTGTACAATCCGAAAATATTGAAAATCTGAAGTTTTTGTAAAATTGAAACCGGGATTTTTAAGACCTTTATGTGGGATATCCCGGGATTTTTGAATCCCGGAATCCCGGATTGCGGTCCCAAGTCAAATGTGTGTGTGACAAAAAAATCAATTTTATTAATTAAAAAAAATCCGCGACACCGTATATAATATATATAGGCCTTATAAGTGACAATAAGGCATTTTGTGACAAAAAATTATTGACAATTGTAAGATGATATTTCGTTGACTTTTATTTGACATCTATATTAAAACTTACGAGCGAAACAATTCATCATCAAGGAAATTTAATGAATGATCTTTGGTAAATTGGATGTATGTATACTTTTCGAGAAAATGTAAAATTAAAGTAATTCAACGCTCTGTTTACGGCGGCAAGCCTAGACTCGAGGCCCGCGAGGGGCGCTCTTGCCGCCGAGGATGTCATATCATATAGCCACGTAGTGCACTTCGTCAGAATTATGAAAACAAATTGTTCATGATTGAATGAATTGAATTTATCTGTTGACAAATGCACCATAATAAAAATATTATAAGTGGTATGCGGACGAAGCCGCGTGTGGGCTGCTAGTTTAATAATAAAATGAGCGAGTGCAAGAGTATGGTTGGTTCTCTTGTCTCACCGGCTCTGAGGCGAAGCAATAGGAGGCAACATAAGCTATACTAGGATTTGAATTGGGATTTATATTCAGACTTCCCTCCCTTATTTGTATTTCAAGAGTCGACATCTGATCTGATCAATATTCTCTATCTATATAGGATCTGATTTTTACTAACCTTTTTGCCACCGGTCCCTATTAACATTAGCGAATGTGAAAAACTGAAACTTTAAAGGACACCCCTTAAAGCTTAAAATGTAATTTTTGTTTTGTAAAAATTTTAATGAAAAGAATTAATCTACAGAGCTCTAATATTAAAATTCTGTAGAGTTTCATTCACCACGATCGTAAATAAAAAAATATTAACATTTTCAACTTTGTGAGGTACTCCTGTAAACTTGTAAGGTAGAATGTTTATAGGCGCAGGCGATATGCTCTGTGGATCTGACATCGGTCTTGTGACGTATTATGACGTATCAAGTAATAAAAAACAAGTGGAAAAATAACATGATAAAAATCTTATATTTTTCTTAATATTACTTTATATTTAGTTATTATTAGTATTTTGCATTTCAATACGGCTGAATTGGTATCCTAATCAGACCTAGACCATAGTAATTAATCGTCGTCATTAATATCTAACCGGTTATAGTGGATTCTTATAGAATAATAAAATTAAATTGTTTCCAATTGTCGGTAAGAAAGGTGAGGCCTGTAGTATTTTATTATTTTTGCAAGCTAATGAAATGCTAAATGCTGAACGTATTAATTAATTATATATGTTCTTTGTTATCTTTTGCGCGAGTAAAGTTCATTATACCGCAGATATTTTACGTTATCATTAGTCGTCACTTACGTATACTTCGTATTCGTACTAAATATAGTTGTTTATTCTTTACATTACTTTAGTTCGTACCGGAACGCCGTACAGGATGGATCAACTACGTTTTGACGGTCGCGTAGCAGTCGTTACTGGGGCCGGTGGCGGTTTAGGAAAGGCCTACGCTCTACTATTGGGGTCAAGAGGTGCTAAAGTAGTAGTAAATGATCTTGGGGGTGCCAGAGACGGCGTTGGAAAATCTAATTTTGCAGATGCTGTTGTAAAGGAAATTAAGGACAAAGGTTAGTTACTTTACAATCATATTATTAAAGTTATAGTTCTAAGCATATATATGTCTATATTTTAATTTGTTATGTACAATTGTATCATATTCCAATAGGGAATATATTTTTTGTTAATAATTATCCTTTAGTACCTTAGTAAAATATGTCTTATTTCTTTTCTATATATGTACTGTAAATTTAAAATATGTGCTTGTAGTTAACCCCCCTGGTCATTGTATTTCAAATTTGAATATTAATAGCTAGCTCATTTCGATTTACAATTGCTTATTGAGATTTTACACTGACTTCCATGCATTAAATAGTATTTCAAAATTAAATATGTTTCTCAAATATAAGTTATGAGTGGTAACTAATGCTATGATTTTCATGTTTATTTATTCTGAATAAACTTACACAATTAATATAGTAAGGAAAGTCTTATAGAAAATATAGTAGGAAACATATATATATATATATATATATATATATATATATATATATATATATATATATATATATATATATATATATTTTATTAACTAACTTAACTAATGAAATATTATATTAGCACTTGGTATTTTACATTTAATTAACACTAGAGTGCTAAGACATAATATATTTTATGGGAATATTATAAATATTGTTTTTTACTTCCAGACATATAAATATATAAATATTAGAGAAGGCATTGAGTTCTTCCGATTACAACACCTTTAATAGAAAGTGTGGAATTGATTATCTTAACACTATACACATACATAATATAATATTATAATTATATTATAGGTTAACTTTGTCTATCTTGCCTGTAAAATGCTGTTTGATACTGTATTATATTATGATTTTTTCATTATTTAGGTGGAGAGGCAGTGGCTGATTACAACTCAGTTGTTGAAGGAGACAAGATAATTAAAACTGCCTTAGACAAGTTTGGGCGTATTGATATTTTGATCAACAATGCAGGCATTCTCCGTGATAAAAGTTTTCAGAAAATGTCTGACCAGGTATGTATATTTAAACTCTTTTTGTGTTTTTATTTGGCTAGCTAGTTTTATTTAATAAATAATACTTGCATGGCACTGTAAAATTGAATTCTAAAAGTAATATGAAATTATCGTTGCCTGACTAACCATTAGGTCAGTCTTAGGAATTATCTAAAGATAGTGAAATGTAGTGAAGTTCTCAACAGAAATGCTGATTTAAATATTCTACTGTGTTATATAATATTTATAATATTATACACTACACATAAATATTATATTTGTATTAGTAAGATAAGGATTTAATGCAAATCAATAATCTAGTGTAACTAATTCAAGTGTTTATCATTACTTATCTGTAATTTTACCACATGCAAAAGTTGATAAGATTTTAAAGTTTAAGGCTACTATAAAAAATAATAAATTAAAACCTTGTAATAAATCAGCTTCACCCTGTATCCCGCACACAGCAGGGTAGGCAGAGGGAGCCTAGTGTAACACACTTCGTTCCTCACTTTCTGCAGAATTCTGGAGGCATTGCATGTTAAGTGGCAGAATTCAATGCTGCGTTTTGCCTCGACACCAGAGCGAAGAAATGGAAATATACATTTAAGTTAATATTTCATCTCCTCGAGTGGGGATCGAACCCACAACCAGACGCTTTTACAGTCACTTCGTGCCGCTGCGCCACGACTGGCCTCCTTAGCATTTATATAATATTGTAATACCAAATTAATTAAATATATGAATCGATAATGAGATCATAAAAGATCTCTACATAAAGTTCTATTTTTCTTGAATTCCACCAGGATTGGGATCTGGTTCATGCCGTACACTTGAAGGGTGCCTATAAGACAACTCAGGCTGCGTGGGAAACGTTTAAAAAACAGAAATATGGCCGCGTAATCATGACCTGTAGTAACGCAGGCCTTCTTGGAAACTTTGGACAATCTAACTACAGGTAAAAGTGTTGTAATGTTTGTAAAGAAATCTATACATATTATAAAATTAACTCAATGCAGTCTGTACATTGAAGATATATGAGAAAACCTATAAATATTAAGACACTGTATGGTGTCTTGACAAGTTCCTACAGCTTGCTCTATTTTGACCCCCGATTTTGAGGCATTATATATTAAGTAACAGGAGATCGAATCCGCAACCATCGTTTTTATCAGACACTGTCACTAAAGTAAGTATTTATTTATTATTTTATATTATAAGATTTTTTTCTATTGAAATAATATTATGCATAAGTAATTGATGTTGTTGGGAATGTGCTATTATAGATATGCATAATTTTATGGATATCTATAAACCTCATACAAAAATGCTAACTCATTGTATAAAGGTCATTTGCTTAAAACCCAGTGTTTCCTACTAATCGTCATATTTTTAGTTTTTTCTTTGCTTTTTTTATTCAAACACCCTCATATAGCAGGGTAGGCAGAGGGAACCTAGAGTTGAGACACGTTTTCCACTTCCGCCGAATTTACGAGACATTGCGTGTTGATCGGCGGAACTGAACGTCGCGCCTTTTCTTTTGACCAGAGCGAGGAAATAAAAAACAATAAATCATTCATACCCCCGAACGAGAATCGAACCCACAACCACTGCGCCAGTCGGCTCGCACCTTTGCGATTTATCAAAGACATAAGGGTGCGAGCAGTTGGATGTGGTTCGTTAAACAAGTTGGTTTGGGGTTCATGTCCAATTTTGCATGAAATTGCAACAATAAAACCATTTGTTCAGCACACAATTTGAACTTGACTCATAACGCGGTGCCTGTGGGTACGATTTCCGCTCCGGACAATGAATTATTTATGTAGACGGAAAATTTAGAACGTCTCTAAGCGGCGTTGAGTTCCGCCACTTAAGGTCACTAAAATGTAAAACGTACGGAGTATCTTAATACGAGGTTCTTTCTGTCTACCCAGTGCTATATGTGTACGACTGTAAACGGGACCGCTCATGGAGTCGATTCCCACTCTAGGAAATTAAATATTTAACATTTTATTTCTTCGCTCTATTGACGAGGCATAGAGCGGCGTTGAGTTCCGGCACTCAGCACGCAATATACCCAGAATTCGGCGGAAAGTCGCTAACGAAGCAGGGCGGCATTTTACAGGGCGTTCCCTGTAAAAGTGTCTTGACACTAATTGCCTAATTTCCATATACCTTGCTATTGACACTAGGCGGCTATATACAGTATGTAGCCTGAAAATAACAAAAAAAATAATCCTAACGTATGATTTTTAGTGCAGCAAAAATGGGTTTAGTGGGATTTGCAAATACACTGGCACTTGAGGGAGCTAAATATAATATTAAAGTGAACACAATAGTGCCGACTGCAGCTTCCCGTCTCACTGAAGACATCCTACCTCCAGACATGTTCCAGGCCATGAAGCCCGAGCTGATTGCGCCTGTAGTGGTAAGTGACGTCATTTTGATTTATATATAGTTATTTTTTTGAGGCCGCCATGGCCCAGGGGCATAATCGTGCGACTCTAAACGCTGTGGGTTCGACTGCCATTAAGGACAATGAAAAATTTTATATTTCCATTTCCTCGCTCTGGTATCGAAGCAAATCGGCGTTGAGTTCTGCCACTCGGCATGTAATGCCTCGAACATTCGGTGAAAAGTAGGGAACGGTAGTGTCTTAATAGAAAATTTAGTGTCTTAACACTGGGGACCTAGTGTTAGGTTTGTCGTCTGCTTACACAATTATGAAGCTTACTGTTTTAGGTATTTTTTGTTTAAATTGAGTTTATAATCGAAAAACTAGTTTGCCTTTTTTAACATACAGATAATTATTTACATAAGCAAATTTACGTAAATAAATTATCTGAAACAAGTTACTTGTACATATCGTACTACTTCTGAGTTTTTTTGTGCGGATTTTTTTTCATGTCTGAGATAGTAACATTAGTGAACCGATGGTATGTTAATTGAAGTTCAAAAATGAAGTTTGTAATTTCTCATTTTAAATAAATGTATTTGACTTTGATTTTGCATAATAAATTGTGTTTATTCAAATCAAATCAACTTTACACTTTGCCTCGACGCCAGAGCGAAGAAGTGGAAATATAAATTTAAGTAACTATTTCATCTCCTCGAGTGGGGATCGAACCCACAACCAGTCGGTTTTACAGTCACACCTCGTGCCGCTGCGCCACGACGATAAATGTAACATTCGCATTGATTTAATTATTACGTAAGCACATTTAATTTATATTCGTGGCCACTGATAATATAGATATTATATTGTTTATTAAAAGTATTATGAAACGATTGATTTCTATACTTAGTTAGAAGATTATGTAAATAATTCATAATTATGTATTAAGGTATTGATAATATCTTAATAAATTATCACAAAAGATGATTTATTTGTTTGTTTCGAAGGTGACATTTTGGTGCATTGCTGATATTGTGAAACCTATCAGAATTTACATAACACATAAGTACGTTTAAAAAACGTATTAAAAATTTTCGATTCGAAAAAAATCTTCTTTATTGTGGAATAATTTAAAAATGCCATAAATAACAGAATATGCTGGTGTATTTATTTATTTTTATAGAACACCAGCACAGCTTATACTAGCAAGTTTATTAAGAAGATAAAAAATATAAATCTTAAATAAAATATAAAGTGCAGCCGCAATTACCAGGTGTTGACGGCGTGCCGGTTTAGCACCTATAGTATAAATATTATATGAAATATAATATATAAAATCATATAAAAAAATAAAGTTATTTGCAAATATAGACAATGTCAAAAGATAAAAATCATAATAAGAATTAACAATTAGCTTACGTGGACACTTAGATCCTTAGATTCAATATTTTATCACAAAATAAGGGCCGTTTTTTCAAAGGAACTGTCAATTTCGACCTTTCTGGATGTACCATTAAAATGTGTAATAATACGGTTTATTGAGGAAAACTTGCCTTTGTTCGTAGAAGATGTACTTGAGGTGAATAGGTCGTAACTACCACGCCAGTAGTAGGGATTGGTGCGTTCTGGCTCATTAAATTGATCGCCTTATCAATCAAAATTTTCCGCGGATTTTCTCGCGGGTCGCGGTTTAGATTAATTAATTGACCGCGGATTAAATTGATTACCCCGGATCCGCGGATTTTTTCGCGGTTAGTACCCGCCATTATTTTGTGTCTTTTCATAGAGTAGTAGGGATT
>JAATLQ010036616.1:0-40847 GCA_013421005.1 Heliconius erato x Heliconius himera | reverse complement strand
CACGTCACGGAAATGAAGATGCTGAGGTGGATGTGCGGCGTAACGCGGTCTGACCGCATACGCAACACATTCATTCGAGGTAGTCTTGGAGTCCGTGACGTAGCGGATAAGCTCCAAGAGCGTCGCCTGAGATGGTTTGGTCACGTTACGCGCCGGCCTAGGAACTATGTCGGATGCAAGTGCCTTGCTATGTCAGTCCCTGGAGTGAGACCTCTCGGACGCCCAAAGAAGCGCTGGTTATATGTCGTGAAGCAGGACATGAGAGCCAATGGTCTAACCACCGAGGACGCTAAAGACCGTGCAAAGTGGAATAGGTTAAGTAGGAAGGCAGACCCTGGCAAAAGCCGGGACTAATGCCAGGAAGAAGAAGAAGACACAGCTATATGCAGGATAAAGCGTAACCTTAGAAAAAAAACAATTGAAACTCATACAGAATATCAGCTAGTCTATTTCTTAATTAAATTGTCACATAAAAATTGAAAAGAGCAACTGTCGAATTTGTTGCTAACTTTTTACCTCCTTTCGACGATAAAAAATTCTAGAAAAGTTCCATTTGAAATATCTTTTTGAAGTCGAATTTAAATATAAATATGCTCATTCTCAAGTGGGATCGAACCACAAACCATATCCTCATTTACTTTTCGACAATGTCTTCTTAAAATATTTAAAAAAATAATTTCTTCGCCCTGGTAATGACGTAAAAAGAGGCTTTAGGTTCCGACACTCAACACGCGATGCCTCCAGAATTCGGCGGAAAGTGGGTAACAGAGTGTTTTTAAACTAGATTCCAAGCTCCCACTGCCTACCTAAATATAAATATTGAAGTGAAATCGAACCAAAAACCACATCCCCACTTATCACCAGTGCTTTCAATCATAATTTTATTTATACAAACAAAGATAAAATCTAAAATAACAAGCGAAGATTTACTGGTAAGCTATAAGAACATTTGATGTGGATTTATTCGAGATATAAGTATAAATAAAGGGCAAGCCGGCGTCTCGCGGCTTCAAGAGCCTATAACAATTAACCAACTATGCTGTACGCGTCGCTGTGCGGCGTCTGAGCTGAATGTACTGTCGTTGAGAAAAGTGATTGAAAGACAGGAAAAATAAAAAGCTTATATTTTCATTTCTTCGCTCTGGTGTCGAGGCAAAGCGCGGTGTTGAGTACCGCACGCAATGTTTCCAGAATCCGGCGGAAAGTGGGGAACAGAGTGTCTTAACACGAGGTTCCCTCTGTCTCTGTGTGCGGGATACAGCGTGAAGCTTTTTTTTTTAATTATATTTTTTGTTAATTGATTTTGGTTTTCCCTGCTTAGCACGATGGATAGAGGGAATCTCGTGTTAAGTAATTCAGTTTTGCACGCATTGCCAAAGTTGAATGTAATTTATTTCATTATACATATGTATATACAAAATGAGTTCAGTAGGTTTTGAGATATGGACTTTTACGGTTTTCTGAAGGGTACCTTTATATATATCTAACCAAGGTATTATAATTGGCTGGTATTTTACATAGGTTATTTTTTTCGTGAGGCCGGTCGTGGAGCAGCGGCACGAGGTGTGACTGTAAAATCGACTGGTTGTGGGTTCGATCCCCACTCGAGGAGATGAAATATTTACTTAAATTTATATTTCCATTTCTTCGCTCTGGTGTCGAGGTTAAGCGCGGCGTTGAGTTCTGCTCCTCAACACGCAATGCCTCCAGAATTCGGCAGAAAGTGGGGAACGGAGTGTCTTAACACTAGGTTCCCTCTGCCTACCCTGCTATGTGAGGGATACAGCGTGAAGCTTATTTAATTTTAATTTTTATTTTTTTTAAATCACAATTATACAGGCCGTCGTGTTGCAGTGGGTTAGAGTCGGACACTCAACGTCTTGGTTGTGGACTCGATGCCCACGCTTTAAATGAATCATTTTTATAGCACCGCTATGGTACACAGATTACGGCGTTGTGTTCTTCCACTCCACGCGCAAAAATCGAAAAAAGGAAAGTCTTAAGACAGGATTCCTTGGATTCTGCCTACCCTGCAATATAGGGGATACGTCGTGACGGTAAAGCTAACTAGGAACTATAGGTACCAATGGTTCCATCGGCAACACTATAGCGTACGAGTGTACTTTCATATATACGCGGTAATCGTATACGCGGCGCCGTCTCGCGCTTTTTATCAAACGGCGGCTACTCGGGCAGGTGCCTCCGTATTGCAATACCGTCGCTATGGAGGTGAAGAGAGTCAAACCATATATTATATGTTTTGAAATATAGTAGATTTTCAGAATTCGGCGGAAAGGCACCGACGTGTTTTTATGGTAACAGAGTTTCTTAACACTAGGTTCCTACGTTCCCTCATCCTACCTTGCTATATGCGGAAAACAACGCTGAGCTAGAATAAGTATGTAGGTATGTTAAGTAATGTAAAGGAGCATTACAAGAGGATTTTTAAATATTCTTATGGAAATGGAATTTTCTAATTTTCTAATGTAAGACTTAGGGAGAACAACCACACATAGAAAGCTGGTTGGTGATGGTTCAAAACTGATTATAATTAAAACAAAAAATCTAATCGAACATAAACTATATTAAAGTCTTACTTTTGGTTAAGAAATTATGAATTGATATGAGGCCGTCGTGGCATAGTGGCACAGACTCTGACTATACGCGAATGTTGTGGGTTGGATTCCCATTTGGGATGGTGAATAATTTTTATCTCTTCGCTCTAGTACGATCCACACGCAATAACCCAAAAATTTGGCTAAAAGTGTGGAACGAAGTGTTATATCTCTAGGTTCCCTGTGCCTACGCAGCTATGCTGGAAAAGGCGTGAAGCTGTTTTTTTTTAATAATATGTGAGTTGTGTCTCTTCACCATCAAAGTGAGGATATGTTACTATGTAACGCCGTTATTGTATACATGTTCGACGGAGGTTTTATATCATTGGCCTACTGAGTTACTATCACCTATAAAGATGTGGGGAACTTTTTTTTATATTTTCACGCGTTTTCTGGTTTTTGCGAGTTTGTAATAGGTTTTCCTTAAGCAAGTAATAAAAAAGCGGCAGTTTCACGCTTTTCCCGCTTTGTATGGCATCTAGTGTTAAGGCACTCTGTTCCCTATTTTCCGCCTGGTTTTCAAGACTCACACTTTGTCTTTCAGAGCGGAAAAATAATAACAGTAACAGGTAACAGGGTTAACAGAGCCTTAGCTGAGATGGCGAAACGTCAGCACAGCTGCGCATTTGGCCGTACACCTGTTATACGGCAGTGAAACGTGGGTATTACAGAAGAAGAATGAAAGAAAGATGAATACCGTGGAGATGAAGTCAGCTTGGCGAATCGAAGAAATACACAGAATAGCTAGCGGTTATCGTGACATTCTTGCTAGTATATCTAGCGAGAATGTCACGATAAGAATGAAGAAGAACGTGCTCAGCAGTGGTGGTTTGGGCACGTTGAATGAATGACAAATCTCTCTCTCTCTCTCTCATCACTATGAGAGAATAGTAAAAAGATTTATGACAGAAAAATGAGTGATAAGAAAAGAAAATAAAGTAAGCGAGGTAGGGGAAGACCTCGCTTGACCTTCGAAAACACAGTATCAGAGATACTGTAGGAAGGTCTCGTTAAAACCATAGAGACCCCCGGAGGGCATGTAGGAAGAGGTTGATGACAGGTGAAAGAGGTATGTAAAGACAGTAGCGTTTGGCGCTCCGTTCTCTCTGCCTACCCCGCTAGGGATACAGCGTGAAGCTAAGTTAAAAGTTAAAGTTAAATAATTATAACGTCAAGCGAGCTGTTTCATTTCTTTATCTTCCAAACCATTGACTTTAAGAAAAAATATTCGTCGTAGAATTTCGGACGCCATTTTACTATTTATAGATACCCAGTGCGATTAATGAAAAAAAAGTTAGACTCGGTTTTTTTCTTTTTTTTAAAAAAGAAAAAACCGAGTCAGATAAAACATTAACCTTTTAAATTTCAAGTGTCTTTACCTAATACACAGTCCTGGTATACAATAGCTGTGACGGACAGACAGACAAACATAAAGAAGCTATAAAGGATTTCACATATCACCATCCAGATAAGGAACCCCAAAAATAACGTAGGCAAACAAGTATAAATTCTAAAATTAAATTAAATTCAGCCTAACACTGTATCCCGCAAACAGCAGACTAGGCAGAGGGAACCTAGTGTCAAGATTTACCGTTCTCCACTTTCCGCCGCTGAGTGGCGGAGTTCAACGCCGCGCACATAAGAGCAAAGAAATGGAAATATAAATTTAAATAAATATTTAATGTCCTAAACTAGGGGATCGAACCCACAACCAGTCGTGTTTACAGTCTCACTTTGTGCTCCTGCGCCACTACTGGCCTCGAACAGGTATATTAATAGAAAATTGTAGTTTTATTCAAAATAACCAGCCGAATACCTAGTTGTCGTGTAACAGAACATCGCGCATACCCCGCGTCGTCAGATCTTAATAAATCGTGCATTCCGTTGATTAATGCCTCTAAGAATAGATGGCGCCACGCGTGTCTTCTACCTGTGCAAGGGCTACCAAAAATTATTAATTTTCATATAATTTATTTTTTAACAATTTCAATAGTCGAACGGGGCAGGCAGAAGGAGCATAGTGTTAAGATACTCTGCTCTCCACTTTCCACCGAATTTTGAAGGCATCTGTTCCAAGACTGGCCTCAAGCTATTTTGTAATGAAAATTATATGAACTCGCTAAACAAAACGAAACAAGCAGAATAATTAAAAAGGGTTCATACGGTTCTTAAACTCAAGCTTCTAAATGAAAACCATAGTTCATAAGAATATTAATGTGTATTTGAAGGCTTTACGTAGGATATGTAAAAGCGCCTTCAAATAAATAAAAGCAAATATTTTTTTTGGCATTTTGCCTATTTTTTTTATGTTTAAAGTAAGTAAGTAGACACACGCTGTATGATGTATCCCGCACATAGTAGCTGTGTGGACAGTGGGAACCTAGTGTTAAGAGACTTCCTTCCCACACACCACACAATTGTGCGATATCATAGCGAAATTGAAAATCTGTGCTTTGTCTTGTTCCTAAAGCGTTGAAATGAAAATAAATAATACTTCTAAGTAGGAATCGAACCCACAACCATCGTGTTTATAGTTTTGCTCTTGAATTTGAACGTAGAACAGAGTATGTACATCAACACTAGCTTCTCTCTATCTACCCTCTTATTCGGGATACATCGTGAAGCTAACAAAAAACCCTGAATGGGAATCGAACCCTACACAACTATAATCAGCTATTTTATAATTCTAAGCACAGGTGTGCCTCTCACCAGCCCTGTAAATGAGTGATGTGAACGTTTGCTCCTATCCCTGTATAGTACGTGTACTCTGACAGAGCAGCGCGCCGGCCGACGGTCGTCGGTCGTCGAGTGCAATCTATTTTGAATGAAATTTCAAAACTTGGTCTTAGTGACATATTATTTTAATAATAAAATAAATCAGCTTCACGCTGTATCCCGCAAACTGTAGAGTAGGCAGAGGGAACCTAGTGTTAAGACACTCCGTTCCCCACTTTCTGCCGAATTCTGGAGGCATTGCGTGTTGAATGACAGAACTCGACGCCGCGCTTCCCTCGACACCAGAGTGAAGAAATGGAAATATAAATTTAAGTAAATATTTCATCTCCTCGAGTGGGGATCGAACCCACAGCCAGTCGGTTTTACAGTCACACTTTGTGCCCCTGCGCCACGACTGGCCTCCATAATATCCTTATTTTATTTTTAATATATTTATATTAGATATCCAAGATTATCTGCCTAGGGCGTATATGGGAGACGTTCATTCTTCGGCGGTTTTAGTGGCGAAACCTGACGCCGCGGTTTGTCTTACTAGATTGATAAAATAATTATTATTCACATTTAAACATCTTCGCCCTGGTAACGAAGCAAGGAATCCAGAATTCGGCGGAAAGTGTGGAACGGAAATGTCTTAATTTGAACGGGGTGTCTTAACACTAGGTGCCTAGGTTCCCTTCTATGTGCGGGATACAGCGTGGAACATATACACTCTCTACTATGTAGGAATCGTACATACGACTACCGCAAGTACAGTAATAAACTCACCTCCCAACCACTTTACAGTGGCTTTACGATTTAATATTCAGATATCGTATCAAATTACAAATACATCTGGATATAAATATATTTATTCAGGCTATGACTGTAAACGTGTATTATATATTTTCATTTCCATGCTCTGGTAACGACGGCTTTAAGTTCCGCCACTCAAAACGCAATGCATCGAAAATTGGCCAGTGCGTGGTAAACGGAGTGTTTTAACTCTATGTTAAATCTGTCCCTGGTATATGCGGGATAAAGCGTGAAGCTAAGAAAGATCTAGATCTTAATCTAGATATAAAATGACTAACCTAGTTCACCTTTTACAATTCGGTACGAAATAACTCGTGTAATAATCCATCACGTTTGATCCGTGGATTCAGTTCGCATACCGGGAGCGACTCTGGACGCCCACACCTGTTTTATTTACATATAAATAAACCTGTATTATTATTTTTTGTTAGATTCACGCTGTATCCCGCATGTAGTAAGGTAGACAGAGGGAACCTAGTGATGAGGCATTCTGTTCCCCTCTTTCCGTCTCTATTTCGAAATGTTGCATGCTATGTGCTATGTGACGGAACTAAGAGTCGCCGCAGCTTGTATTGATACCAGAGCGAGGAAAACGACAATAATTTACTCGCCAAGCGGGAATCAAACCCGCAACCGTCACGTTTTCATTCACATACTGCGCCACGTTGGTCTGTGCGTGTGTTGAACCTATATATATTTAAAGTATGTGATGTAATTAGTACATCAAATGTCGTTGTTGTATTGTTCTTATTTTGGTGCACGCCACAGTTGCGGCTTCTTTTGTTGTGACTCTTGTTGTAACCGACTCTAAAAAAGGTGGTTATACGTTTGGTATGTACTCGTATGAATGTAAAATTATTGGTATTAGCTTATATTTATATGATGATTAAGGTTTTTAATTTGAAGCACGTGTGTCTAATTTCGTAAATATACATGTATGTATGTTTTTATGTATGTTTGTCTATATATAAGTACATATATCGGGTACTATAAGCTATATTGAACCACTCAAATGAGGATGTATATACCAACTATGGAACTGGCCTAAGTTTTAACAAAAGTGAATTTTATAGTTTTTTAAATATAAGTATAGATGAGGCCAGTCGTGGCGCAGGGGCACAAAGTGTGACTGTAAAAAACGGACGGGTTGGTACTAAAATATATATTTCCATTTTTTCGCTCTGATATCGATGCAAAGCGCGGCGTTGAGTTCTGCCTCTCAACACGTAATGCCTCCACAATTCGGCATAACGTGGGAAACGGAGTGTCTTAACTCTAGGTTCCCTCTGCCTACCCTGCTGTATGCGGGATACAGCGTGAAGCTAATTTATTTATTTTTATTTTTTAAATATAGATATCAATGTATATTTGGAGCGAACAAACTAAATATAGAATGGTAGCTAGATGATTTACTACAGATAAAAGAAAGATGAATAAACAAGTAACACTTATGAATGATATAGCGTTAAGCTTTAATAGTAGATAAAGAGCGGCATTGAGTTTTGGCACTCAGGTGGTTCTGTCAACTATATGCAAAATAAAGAGTAGGTAAAGGTAAAAAAACGGCCTATTAAAAAAGAAAGATAGCATAAAAATTACATACATAGCTTTGGCTGTATGAAAATTTTATGTCAGGCGATTAGTAAGTTATAATAAGTATATATAGGTATTATTAAAAATATATTTTTTTCAAGCTGGAGCCTGCACATAGCAGAGTAGGTTCCTTTAAGAAGCCTCCGTTCCCCACATTCCGTCGACTTCTGGAAGATATGCGTGTGGTGTGACGGAACTCAACGCTGTGGCTTATCTCGTTACCAGAGCGAGAAAATTAAAATATTAAATATTTCATTTCCTCGACGGGAATACGTGTACCGCGTTACACGGTCACACACTTGTGCTCCTATACCACGACTGGCCTCAATACAAAAAATATGTTCTTTAAGAAAATATATTTAAAAATGTTCACAAAAATATGAGGCCAATCGTGGCGTAGGGACAAAGTGTGACTATAAACGGGACTGGTGGTGGGTTCGATCCCCACTCGAAGAAACGAAATATTTATTTAAAAATTAATATGTTATTTTTTGACTCTTGTGTCGATGTAAATCGCGACGTTGAGTTCCGCCATGCAATATGCAACATAAAGTAGGAAACAGAGTGTCTTAACACTTAGTTCAGTAGGAAGCTGATTACGATAAGATATAATCACATAAATAAACTACTGTCGAACTGTCTATGAGCAGTCAAAACATGTTGTAATCCAACTTTAGTATCTTCTATTATCTAAACCCAGTTAATACATAAGTGATAATACACAGACATACATAATACATACATATCTTGAAAATTGTAATCAACGGAAACGATACGATGATTAGTATAGACTTTTATGAAATATTTTAATCCAATAACAAGTCTTTGCTAGAAATTAATATTACAAGATAGTGGGTTCGAATCTAACAATTGTAGGTAACTTATTAATAGGTGAAAGTTAGAACTATGAGCCTATAACATTATCAGCTTCACGCTGTATGCCGCACACAGAAGGGAACCTAGTGTTAAGACACTCCGGCCCCCCATTTTCCGTCGAATTCTAGAGGCATTGCGTGTTGACTGGCGAAATTCGACGCCGCGCTTTGCCTCGACTCCAGTGCGAAGAATTGAAAATGTATTTTTTTTTATTTCCTCGACTGATTATTTCACGATTTGATCGAACACACAACCTGTCGTGCTCACACTTGCTTGTGCCCCTGTGCCACAACTGGCCTCATTTTTTTATATTATACGGTCGCTTGCTTAATCTACGGTTTACGGTCGTATCTACAAAAAAAAGAAGAATTAGAATCTAGCCAAAAAGAAAAAGAAATAACAATTCCAAAAACGTCTTTAGAAAAAGGTATATATTGTCAGTGTAGAGTCCACTAACAGAAGAATCTGATAAACCATATCACATCCAATTAATCATTTCTATATAACACACTATAACGCCAGAGTAACCTACTAGGCTTAGAAATCTAAGAATATCATATAGTTTATAAAAATTTTAATCATTTTCATTTAGCCAAAGCCGTCGGTAAAAGCTAGTTTCCAATAATTACACAAGAGCTAATTAAACTCTATTCTATTTGTAACGCATAATATGTTGACACTAAAAATGGCATGCGCCCGATGCGTACGCGCATCTATTTACGAGACGTGAATCAGTCAGTGCAGTGTATGAATAACCGCGGAGTCAGCTATCGATATTTAGATATGATTTAGTTTCTTGCTGTTATGCGAATAAAGAAGATAAGTAGAGGGAACTTAGTGTTAATGCAGTTCGATTCCCACTCATCACCCAATTTTTGTAAGATTGTGTGTGGAGTGAAGGAGTTAAACGCCGCGCTTAGTTTCGTAACCAGAGCGAAGAAATGAAAATATTAAACATTCCATTTCCTCAAATGGGAATCGAATCCACATTTGTGAAGTTTACAGTGGCCCGCATGTCCCCCAGGACACGACTCGCCTGAATATCTGATAACTGTTCACTCTAAAGAAGACATTGTCTCGCAATGCGAATAAAGAAAATATGCTTGAAGCGCTAAAGGAAACTGAAGCGATTGCATACATTCTTGGGCCCAGAATGTATAAAAATGGTATAATTTGATAGAATCAGGTACATACAGGTACTACTTTCTACTTATATACATTCCCTTCCTGAAAATTGTCAGTTTTGACAATTTGCGAATTGAGTTATTAGAGATTTGGTAAAAGTGACGTTAAGTTCACAGCACAATTAAACTCCAATAAAATAGGTGATTACTGAGAAAAAATCTGTGAAAAAAAGTAATAGTCGTCAAAAAAATATATCAAACAAACTGAAAAGCATTCAAGACACATCCAAACGAACGAAACGCGCGCAAAATGCAAAACTCAATAGACAAGGTGACAATGTGAATCAGCTGTCAAAATACTTGTATAATAATGCGATTAATATAAAAAAAAAGTAGAAAAAATCAATGCATATATGTTAGGTATAAATTTGATCTGTATCGGACTAATAATTTTCTTAAAACGATTTTTTTTCTAAGATTTGAAACTTTAAACGGCTCTTGGTAAACTTCATAAAATTGCGTTAATACCAAATAGCCTTTCAACCGTTGATATTATTTAATAAACATAATACACATTTCGCCTATCATTTCGAGGTATCTAGAAAGAAGTTGGTCAAAACAACGTAATTTATTTTTTATTTGTGTGTAGATTGTAGAGATATGGTCCCCTCTTATCTATGAGAAAATCACGTAAACCTTAAATTTGCATCACGCTAACTGATTCTTATGATTCTTTTTTTGTTTGAAAGAATAGACTTCAAGGATATATTGGGACAATTCAAAGATAATTGAAAGTTTGGTTAGGTTCTGATTAAGGGATCCGGTTGAAAAGTGTATGTGTGCGACAAATGAACGAATAACTCAATATCACTGTTATTTAGAAAACGTATAAAAATTTCGTAGCGGGACTCGAAGCCGCGCCTCCTGGAAACCGACCAGGGGCTCTGACTACTAAGCATACGTTCAGCATAATGGTCAGAGCTGGTCGGTTTCCAGGTACAATTGCACTGAGTACAATTGCGCTGAGTCTGTATACGTAACGGTTGTGGATTCGATTCTCACTCAATTCCCCTGGTAATAAGACACAGTGTAAATTTGAGTTTCTGCCACTCAATGCTCTTTATTGTACCCCGCACATAGCAAGGTACGCAGAGGGAACCTGAAGACCTAGTCTTAAAACACTACGTACCCATTAAGACACTTCTGTTCTCCACATTCCGTCGAATTCTAGAAGCATTGTGTGTTGATGGGCAAATTTCAACACCGCATTAGCAGAGCGAAGAAATAAAAATATATAATATTTCATTTCTTGGAGTGGGAATCGAACCTGTCGCGCTTTCAATCGCTCGCTTGTGTCCCTGAGCCATGACTGACATCATTACTATAATATATAAATTTAAAATTATTGACCTTATCTATTATCAATAAATTTATGATTCTACATAATAAGGAGAAACCGAAAAACACAAAAGTATTAAGATTAGAAACTTTATTATAGTCGTAAAGATTAAATTGTATTTAAGAATTATACAAAATTATATTTTCTTGTCGATCGACAGGTGCTGGTGACAAGATGGCTTCCCTTTGGTTAGTTGCTTTGGCTATCTTTGCAGGTATTTTCTTTATTTATTTCCTAAAATATGACGTTGATCTACTTTTCTATGGTCATGGCTGTATACTACAATAACCAAAAAAATTTTTTTTTGTTAACTGCATAAATGATTATTCTCATACAATAGGCCTGTTATTAAAAACTACAAAAAATATTTTATTACTTGCTGTCATACAATGTACTTAGCAAGGTAGGTAGATCAAATCTGATCCTGATGAAACCATAGTTAAGATCCTCCGTTTCCACCCAATTTCGCATTACGGAACCTAAGTAGGAATCGAACCCACAGCCGACACGCTAAGTTAGTAGTAGGTAAGTTTATATATAAGCTGATAAAAATCAATACATAGGAAGATGATATGAAACGTTTCAACACTATTATTTTTAAATACATTTAAATCTTTTGAAATTTGAACAATTACATATTTAATTTATGGCTATAACTTATTAAAAATGCCTCCAGAATTCAGCGGAAAGTGGAGAATGAGAGTATTTTGATGGGGACGGAATGTCTTAACACTTGGCTCCAGGTTCTTCTGAATACCCTGCGTGTCTGCGGGATACAGCGTGAAGCTAAAAAATATTTAAATTTTTAATTGATTTATAGGTGCACAGGCGGCTTCTTCATCCAGCCGTGTCGTCGGAGGCAAAGACGCCAGAATAGAGGACTATCCGTCCTTAGTGCAGGTTGAATTCCAGAACATCTTCTCGCAAATATGGTCCCAATCTTGCGGTGGAAGCATTTTAACAGCCCGTTATGTTCTTTCTTCAGCTTCTTGCTTTTCGGGAAGGTAATATTTTACTGACTCCAAATAATGATGATGATGATGAAAAAGATCTTGATGCTTGTACTTGTAGGCTTCCAAGCATATGTCCTATATTTTGCAAATGTTTATATGTTTGTCCATAATTTTCTCACAAAATAAAAGTCATATAGTCATGATTTAAATGGGGTGTATTCCAACTTAGGGAACAGTCCAAGATTCATTAAAATTGGTAAAACAGTTCTTGAGATATGGGTATTTAATTAATTATTAATCTCTGGATGGGGGCATGTATTATATGAGGTCGTCGTGGCCCGGTGGTACAGGGTCTTAACGTGAACTCGACGTTTGTGGGTTTAATTCACACTCGGAGGCGTGAATTATTTTCATTTCCTTACGTGGGTAACAACTTCGGTCGTCTCAAAAATTAGGCGGAAGGTGGGTATACTGTGTCTTAACACTAGATTCTTACACACCTTGGTAAATGTGGGATACATCGTAAAGCTAAAACTAGTAACTTCATTAAATGGTTTCTTTGGTTTTTTTATATATAATAAATAAAGATAACGAAAGAAATATAAAAAAAGTCTTTTGTAATTTTAAAATTTTAACTCATTTTTAATTTTATACTTAAAAAGACACATTATTAAATTTAAAGTTTATCCTAATCTTCTTACATCATACTTTCTTATAGTAATTTCAACATCAACCTACGCCGTATAAGAGCTGGCAGTAGTCTCCGCAATGTCGGTGGTGTCATCGTCTATGTCCAGGGTGCTTACAACCATCCTTCTTACGGTTTGCTGGGCAGCGATGGAGACATAAGTGTAGTTAGACTAGCTTCCTCATTGGTCTATTCTCCTGTTGTACAGCAAGCTAATATTGTCATGCAAGGAGTACAGGTTCCACCATTCCTCCTTGTCACTTATGCTGGATGGGGATTGACTTCGGTAACTATTACTTTTCAGTTTCAAGCTTTTTTGCATATAACAGGGTAGCTAGAGGGAACCTAACGTTAAGACAAATTGTTCCCCACTTCAAATTTGAAGATATTGTGTGGCGGAACTCAACGTTAGGTCTTATCTTTTTTAGCGACTATAAACGATTTTTCTAATAACATTAAGAGAATAAGGAGGCGAGTCATTTGGCACTAAGTGTCACTGTAAAATCGACAGGTTGTGAATTTTATACCCACTCGAGGAAATGAAATATTTATTTTTATTTATATTTTCATTTCTCCGCTCTGGTGTCGGTAAGTGGGGTACGGAGTGGGCATGATACAGCGTGCTGCTGATTTTGATTTTTATTAAGAAAAAGGCAACTTATATTTTCAACCATCAATATTCCGATATTTGCTATGAAACCTTCCCTAACTGACGACTATTACAAAATATTTTGTTATTACTTCTGACAAAGTTTAGATGAGATTGGATTATATAAAAATAAGTTAATCTTTATCAACAACTCAACTTTTCAGGCAGGAGGCAGTGCATCAAGTGTTCTGCAAGACGCTTCAGTCTTCACCATGGACAGACTAATTTGTACTTTAAATTATGGCAATCTTCCTGAGCAGATTCCCATAACTGAAAACATGATATGTGCTGGTCTTCCTGATGTAGACGCATGTGGTGGAGACACCGGCGGTCCTATGTATTATCAGAATGTGATTATTGGAGTGGTATCCTCAGGATTGGGATGTGGCAACCATACCTACCCTGCTATTAGTACAGCAGTTGCTTCTTACAGCGATTGGATTGTATCTATAATATCTTAATTAATTATTTATTTGTTAATAAAGATTTTGTTGAATAAATAATCTTTTTTTATATCCTGTATAGTTGTATCATATCATAGCATCAAGACATGCCGTTCTCCGCTTTCTACTCAAGTTCAAAGTTCAGCGTGTTAAGTGACGGAACTCAACTTAGGAAATGAAATAATTATACATATTATTGTCTTCTATATTCAATGATGTGAAGATAATTGCATTTCGCACATGACATGACACATATAAAATATATTATTATAATATTTTTTTAAACATTTTTAAAGTGATTTCACACTTGTGAAAGAACTATCTTGCCAAACGATAATTCTTAGTAATTTTCTTTGGGTAGCGGAAATTTTGTATAAATCTCCCTACAGAGATACTAACATAAATTTAGTTGTAACAAGCATATACAAATTTCGACGTAGCTTGATGAGAACGTATGGCTTAGTGGTCAGAGCACCGAAAATATAAATTATTTTTTTTTTCAGCTTTACATAGTATCCTGCACAAGGCATAGTAGGCAGACGGAACTTGGGAACCTAGTGTTAATACGCTTACAATGCTATAAAGATTGTGCACCTGCGCCACGACTGGCCTCAGGGTAAACAGTATACTGGAATTCTAAGAGTCTAATCTAATCTAGCTTCACGCTGTATCCCTGTATGCGAAAAAGGTATGTAGAGACCGTAGCGTTTGCCACTGAGTTTTCTCTATACCTCTTTCACCTCGTCCATTGTAACCAACCTCTTCACATATGTCCTTCGGAGTGTCCTCCATGCGTTTGCATGCATTTTCACGTTACCTTCCTCCACTATCTATCTATTAGTATTAATTGGAATTAAAAAGGTAAATAACAAATAAAACATATGACAACAACATTTTATTTATCATCAAAATTTTATTATCAAAATCGTTTAAAATGTAATATCTTAGAAGATCAAACGGCGTTTTCCACAATCCATTGTGAATTAGGACCGACTGGTGTTGCTATGATATTGGCACTTACACTGGAAGATACGACGGCGACTAAAACATTATTGACATACCACGGTGATCCAATATCTTGATTATAGCTGGCTCGGTTGTATCTTTCACCACAAAGCACTTGTTGAACAGAGCTCAAGTTACATTGGCTGTTGTTAAGCATAAATATGCCATAGATGGCTAGATTAGTTCTTTCCTGGAAACAAAAGTTTTATTTACATACTAACATTTGCTTAATTTGGATTTTTTGTGTAAACTACATCACAATAGGTTAGTCGTCTATTCGTTGTCAGGAAGTAGTCGTCATGTTGCAGGGGCACAAGCGTGCTACTGTAAACGTGACAGGTTGTGAGTTCGATTTCAAAACGAGTAAATGAAATATTTAATATTTTCATTTTCCTCGCTCTGGTAATGAGGCAAAGCGCGGCGTTGCGGCATTAAAAAGAAGAAGAGACTGATGTTATGCAAAATTAGATTATTAAGAAAATTGCTGGTGTAAATATTCGTAAAATGAAAAAGATTTCTGTAGACATTTTTTTCAGCTGTACCTTTATCCCGAAAAAATAGGTAAGCATACAGTACGATCTTTGCTTTCTCGTGTTATTAACACCTATATTTGTCTTGCTATAGTGCAGTGACAACTAATCCTTGCTACACGAGCGAACCCATAACCATCGTGATTACAGCCAGAGACTGTCTCATTGCGCCGTGATGGCCTTACATAAATTCTCAATCAAAATTCAAGGAATACTTACTCCAGCGCTGCCCCATCCAGCTTGAATAACGGGAAATCCAAGAGGAAGGGAAGTGGTCGGACCAGCTATAGAGCTACTGGAGATAACCGAGCTATATTGCAAGAAGCTTGACAGCCTCACTATAGAAATATCGTTATCAACAGCACCCACAAAGAATTCTGGGTGATTGATCTCTCTTTCTACATAGTGGATTAGACCTCCCTGTTGAGGTTGATCTGAACCAGCACGGATACGACGAAGGTATGGGCTATAGTCTCTGTAGGAAAAACAGAAATTCTATAAATAAGAAATTTATAGAAAGTACAAGACAAAATTATATGGCATTGTTTAATTTTTGTTTCTTGAATAGAAAATACTTAATATCTTCAAGTGGTAATGCTGGCACATATCTTCATGATACATCATGTATTTTCCCACATATAGCAGGTTAGGCAGAAGAACCCAGTGTTAAGATTTTTTGCCTTAATTTTTTAATGTTGAATGGCAAAACTCAACGACACGCTTTCCATGATACCAGAATGATAAAATTAAAATAATTATTTTTTCCGAATGTGAATCGTCGACCCAAAAGTCCAAATCAGTCACAGCTTTGTGTGTGTGTGTGTGTATATTACTCGCAGCCAGACGATGTGCCTCAATATCTATATTAACGGTAATCTTTATATATCTTAGGATTAATTGTCCGACATCTTTGTAGATAAAAAGTATTCTATGTGTATTATCAAAAGTCATATCTCCTTAAAATGTTTCAGAAAACTTTGGGAGACTAAGTTTGTTTTTAAAAAAAAAATAATTGAATTTGAATTAGTATTTTTTAAGGATGTAGTGATGCAATGACGTCAAATTGTAAACGCAGTGTTGAGTTCAGCCAGTCAACGTAGGAATGTAGGAAGTGGAGTATCTTACCAAACGATTTTCCTCTCTCTGCACTGTTAAGCAGTGTGCTAACAAAAATAAATAACACAAACATTTGATAACAAATAAGAAATCGAGAGAGAAGAGGCCAGTCATGGCGCAGGGGCACAAGTGTGTGACTGTAAGCGCGACAGATTGTGTGTTCTAGCCCCACTTGAGCGAATATAAATATTTAGTATTTAGTATTTTAATTTATTTGTTATGGTGTCGAGATAAAGCGTGGTATTGAGTCCCGCTAATCAGGCAATGCCTTACGAATTTGGCCGAAAATGGGGAACCTTACGCCTCAAGACACTCATCTTAAGGCTCCCTCTGTCTATTCTGTTATATGCGTGATAGAACGTGAAGCTGAAAACAAATAAATTATTAAGAACTCACGCTCCAGAAAAGCAGCTGGCGGCTGACAATACGTATCTATTATTAATAATACTGGCACCACAGTTTTGGCTCCATACTTCCGAATTGAGGTACTCCACTTGTACTACTGAGGGGAACCTCTCCAAAATTGCAGAAGAGGAAACACCTAAAAAATTACAATTAGTAAAAATTAAAGCTATTTGTTTTACTATTTTTAAGAGGACGTAATCATCTTTAAATTTTTGACCTTGAAATTTTAAATGTTTTTACAATTACATTTAAATCCAATAACATTTAAAAAAACAGTTCATATTAAAAAAACACAAAACGTATACATGACCAACGTACCAACTAAAAAGAAACCGAGGCTCAATACAGCTGACAGTGCCATTGTTGCAATAACTTCCGACTGTTACAAAGATCTGTAATACTACTTATATATTAATTATTATGTCTATCGCTATCTTTTTTGATAAACTTCTATTTTATGATAAATTTTAAACTGTAAATTTTAAATAGATAAAAGTCAACATTTTTTTATGGAAAAGAAAAGGCAAACGTGTGTGAGTGTAAGCGATCACCGCTGTCAGTCGGTCGTGACTCCGTGCAACACCAGAGGAGCTACAGGTGCATTAAGATCACTACCTGGAAACACTGCTGGAAGGAAGTTCCTACGAACCATTCCTACCAACTCCTGGTGTGGATGGTATTTTAGCTTGTGACGTACTGTGCGGTAGGCAGGTAACAGATTAAACAATTCCCCAGACCACTCCCCATGATAAATGCGATAGAGAACGCACAGCGAGGACACATCTCTACGCAAAGCCAAAGTGTCAAGCCTTTCACAGATCATTGGGTCCTTAAAAATTCTAACGTCTCTACGTTATATGCGATCAAATGGTTCAAACTAATGTTGGGGTCCACCAGCCCAGAGATGAGAATAATACTCTTTATGAAACATCTTCATGTACATCTTCTTATCTCGGTCATCTACCGATTCATTTGGGTTTTCTTATCAAACAGTTTCTTAATCCCGCTCTAATGATGACAAACAGTTTCTTAGAGGTCTTGCTTTCCAGATAATCGTGACAATAGTCGCAGCTTTAACATGACTGTTCTCGAAAATTGGCGACAAATAAGGTTTTATGTAGCGGTTTACGCACAAACTTGTGTCTTCTGGAGATTAAATTGAATGAGGTTCTTTTCACTACTTAAAGAAGCCCGAGGGATACTGCAACAGAAGACATAACTTTATTTTCGTCTTATTTCGTCTTAAAGTCAGTAAAAAAAACAATGAAATGATTTTGATGATGATGATAACATTAATTAATTTATTTTAAATATATTAAAAATATCTTAAAATTATTTTTATTTTCTAAATGCATTTTAAATTATAATCATTTTAAGTATTATGTTCATAGTGCCAATGATATAAGGGTATAAATATTTATTGCCCCAATATTAACAATATAAGAATTGTAATGTATTCATCGTGTATTATCTGGTGAAAGATGACGTGGTTGTGGAGTTTTATATTTTTACTTTACACAGGTATTGTTTAATTGAAATGCATTATTTTTGTAATCCGTTTTGCAACTTCCATTAATTTCACTTTTTTTAGGCTCACGCTGTAACCTTCATTTATGGGATAGACCAGGCAAGGTAGAGGTAACCAAGTGTTAAGACATATTACTAATTTCTCCCAGTTTGCGTTTTGAATGGCGCAACTCAACGCTGCTCTTTGCGACGAATTGCTTTTTATTTGATAAGAGTTTGAAAATTAGATGGGTAAATCTGTACTTGCATTAAAACCACTAACAATCCATACATCTCTACTGATTTCACACAAAAACACTATAACAGCTTTTTAAAATTATACATCTTTCTTTCTTTACAGCATTATGTACGGCAAGTCGTATTATGGGTGGACAAATCACATCTATTGAGGAGTATCCCTCAATTGTTCAAGTAGAATTTCTAAGTCAAGTTTCTGGTATATGGACCCAAAATTGTGGCGGCAGTGTGCTGAACTCTATATACGTGCTGTCTGCTGCACAGTGCTTTTCGGGATGGTATGTGTTGTATATTTAAAGTGTTATATTAAAGATTACTTTGAAAAACTTATATCGCGGAATTAGACCAGCTGATTTTTTCTTCCATAATAGCTTATCATTGGGGTATTTAAAGAAATTAAATCTCTTAAAGGCACACAGTTAACTTGAAAGAATGGCTTTTATAGCCATGTAAATATATGGTAATAGGTATAGCCTGTAATGAGAACTAAAATATTTTTTTTTAATCAGATTTTTCTTAACGTTTTCATTAAAAGGAACTCAGAAGCCCCCTTCCGTAGAATTAGAGCAGGTTCCAGTTACCGTCACGTGGGTGGTGAGATATTCTACGTAGACTTAGCATTTAACCATCCAAGTTACGGTCGCAATGGTGTGGACGGCGACATCAGTGTGGTAAGACTGGCGACTCGGATGATCTTGAAGCCAAATATTCAGCAAGCAACTATAGTGCTCCAAGGATCTGTGCTACCTGATCATTTTCCAGTTATTTTTGCTGGTTGGGGAAGAATTTTCGTAAGTATAGTAGATTTTATAGTATTTTATTATATTTATTGAGAAATCATATTATATACAGGATGGAAGTGTAAGCACCACTTTAAATGAAACCACAGTTTTAACTATTCTATAAAAGCCTAATATAAATCAGAAAAAAATAAAGTCCCAAAAATGAAAAAGTTATTTTTTCAAACAAAATAAATAATAAAATTGTAGTTTTAAAATAAAACGCCATTTGTAAGGAGGACGCACGCACACATAAACCTATCAAAGGAACACCGCCGCACACGCCTCATTCCGAAATCGAGTCGTAGGTATTGGCGATAAAGTTCAAAGTTGTTTAACCTTTAGTAGTATTTTTGTAGTAGTAAGTGTTTACGTTATTGGGATCTATACGTAATTGCGTCACACGAAATATAGGTGTGGATAAAAATTGTGAAATAAAAAAAAAATCCTACGTCCAAACTGTTGAGGCATCTTGATTAATTTCTTTAGGTATGGGTTTGAAATATTTTACCCTATATGTTGTTTCCGTAAAAGGAGCGCTGCCTCTTTCACCCTGTATATATTATAATGTTTGTCTCTTATATTAGGCCTAGAAATAAAACGGTTGCGAAATGCATTCCACTCAGGGATATGAATAATTTTTATTTCCCTAGTTTGCTGACAAGACAAAGAGTGGTGTTGAGTTCTGCCACTGAACCCTTAAGACTAAGTTCTTTCTGCCTACTCTCCTATAAGCGTGATACATATGTAAAATAATAAAAAGCCGGTTAAGTACGGTATTGTAGGTCAACGAGAAGTACAATTTTAAAAGCGAATTTGGCAGACTTTTGTCTGCAACCATTTTGTATGAAATTAACTACAACCAAATTTGTACTTACTTTTTTCTATGAAACACTTATAACTTTTTATTTTCCTGTGTTAACTGATTTTATTTTTTAAATATTTTTTTTATATATAAATATAAAATATCTTCATTTCAGTCTGGAGGACCTCATTCAGCCATTCTCCGCCACGTAATAGTATTAACAGTTAACCACGAACTGTGCGCCCAACGATATCTAAACTTGTCTATTCCAATAAACATCACCGAAAATATGATCTGCGCTGGGAACCTGCACATTGGGGGTAAAGATGCCTGCCATGATGATTCTGGGGGTCCCATGTATGTCAACGGAGTCGTGGTCGGCATCATTTCTGCAGGATATGAATGTGGTAATCCCATTTGGCCGAGTATTAGTACTGCTGTCGCCTCGTACACCAAATGGATTCTTGAAACCGCAGTATAACTTATATAAATAAAGAAGATCTTAATTTATTGAATTTTAATTTTTAAAATATATTTATAACTACCCACATTGTTTTAGTTTAAATTGTCAAACAAAATGTTGTTAAAGTATTGATAATTATTATTTTACATATTACTTCCAAGAGGGTATATTCGATGGGTTCTATTTATTTTACTTTTAATATTTTTTTAAATATAAAAATAACACATATTAAATGTTAAAATGTTATCTATGTCTTTTTTATTTATATTTTTAGTAATGTTTTACAAGGAGATAACCATATCTTTTAAATAATAATATTTATTCTTAAGTATTTTATCAATGAGTGTTAAATAAGATACGCTTTATAATAAAACGATATAGAAGTAATAAAAAAATGATATTATTTTAACTATGTTAGTAATCTATTTTAACATATGCAAGTATATTTAAATATAACGCGCGCGACGGTTACCCGAAGCCACTGTATCCCGCACATAGAAGGGCAGGGAACCTGGGGTCCTAGTGTGTTCCGTTCCTCACTTTATGCCGAATCCTTAAGGCATTGCATGTGAGTGGCGTATATTCAACCCTGCTCTTTGCCTCGTTACAGAGCGAAGAATGAAAATATTAAATATTTTATCCCCCCGAGTGAGAATCGAACCCACAGCCATTTACAATCGCACGCTTGTACCTCTGCGCCACGAAGGCGTCAAAGCTACTTTGTTTTTTTTTTACAATTTTAATCTGATTTGAGCTTCAGCGTCTGACATTTTCACTCGGGGGATTTAATTATTTTCATTACTTTGCTTTGGTAACGATACAAAGCGTGGCGTTGAGGTACGCCAGCCAACACGCAGTGTCTCGAGAATTGAGCGATGCGTGGTTCCCCACGAAGTGACTTAGCACTATGTTCCTCGACCACCCTGTTAATTAAAATATAGCGTGAAGCTTTTTTTAATTAATTTAAATTAATTTAAGTTTCAATAATTTTTACATTTTAGCGACATCTATTTCAGATTTGTTGAAGTACAACGCTCTAAGTTCTGTAGTTTGTTTAGTGTTGTAAGTACTAGATAGCAGTAAAATTTGAATTCCTATTACTTAAAATACTTATTTTGACACAATCAAATATAAAAAATATATATTGTAAAAGCGACGATTGTGGGTTTGATTTGTTTTTCCTTTGTTGTTACAAGACAAAGTGCAGCGTTGAGCCACTACATGCAATATTTTGAAAATTGGGTGGGAAGTGGCGAACGGAGTGTCTAACTATATTAGTTAGACAGTAATTTTTTTATAAATATGCGATTTTTTTTCATTTTTAAGGTTTTGTTATTTAAATTATTTTAGTTGTATGGTAGATTCGTTAGATGGCGACACATGTATACATCTTGATCTTTTTCAACTAATATTGTGGCCATCATGGCGCAATGGACTTTTGCCACGGACTGTTACGATAATATAAATAATTTGAATGGCAGTTCTTGAGCCATATGGGAGGTTTATTATTTTCTTCTAATAATGCCTTAATGTATAATATTTTTATTTTCGTTGGTGTCCTTTTCTGATCCCTTTTGATATCTTTTTTACTATTTATAACTTTCATGTGTTTTATTACAGTGCAAAGTGTTGTTAATAGGAAAAGAAGAAGAGAAGCAACAAGAAACAAGAAATTAATAGCGATTTTGTGATATCTTTCCGTCGTGCAGTTGTAGTAGAAGCTGTCTGATCTTTTAAGGAATTTTTTCTATGATGAATAAATCATATAATATCTTATATTAAAAATATAGCAAATATAAAAAAATCAAGAATAATAAACAAGTACTACCATATAAAAATAATTATTTTGATACGATCTTTAAAAGGCTGTTTCTCCATTTATTCCGTCTTCTGATGAAGTTAAGTCGTAAAATTCTCAGTAAAATCTAAAATTTACGAGAGCTTTATAAAAGATTTAGGAATTCAAGATGAGTACTGAGCGTCAATAAATTGAGCTTTGTTCGTAAATATTGCTCTCTCTGGGTAGTAGTAGTACATAAACTTGTACCAGCATAAAACAGAATTTTCTCGGGGTAGGTCGATTCCCTCCCAAATCCTCTTTGGAAGGACTGTTTAGACTAAATAAAACTGAATATAATAAATAAAGTGGTGGCGCAGTGGCACGAGGTGTGACTGTAAAAACGACTGGTTGTGGGTTCGATCCCCATTCGAGGAGGTGAAATATTTACTTAAATTTGTATTTCTATTTCTTCGCTCTGGTGTCGAGGTTGAGCGCGGCGTTGAGTTCTGCCACTCAACACGCAATGCCTCCAGAATTCGGCAGAAAGTGGGGAACGGAGTGTCTTAATACTAGGTTCCCTCTGCTTACCCTGCTGTGTGCGGAATACAGCGTGAAGCTGATTTAATTTTTAATAAATAAATTTGTATATGTTTCCTGAGCATAGGCTCTAGGGCTCTAGAGATTTTGATTTTAAGTATTTTCCTGTCAACTAATATTGAGACCAGTCGTGGCGCAGGGGCACAAAGTGTGACTGTAAGCGTGACTTGTTGTGGATTCGTTCCCCACTCAAGGAGATGAAATATTTATTTTAATTTATATTTCTATTTCTTCGCTCTGGTGTCGAGGTTAATCTCGGCTTTGAGTTCCGCCACTCAACACGCAATGCTTTCAGAATTCGGTGGAAAGTTATAAATGGATTGTCTTAACACTAGGTTCTCACTTTCTACTCTTCTGTGTGCGGGATCCAGCGTGAAGGTAAAAAAGCAAGCTATATATACTTACTATATATACGCGTGCGTTACGATGACCAAGTATATATAGCATATATATACTTGGCCATCGTAACGCAACGAACATGATCTTACGGTAAACACGAAGGTCGTGGGGTCTATTTGCACTCGAGGGAAAGTTTTATTTTCATTTCTCTGTTTATGGTAGAGACACAATGTGGCGTTGACTTCCGCCACTCAACACACTTAGTTAAGTACTTGCTTACTTGTAGGGTATATGAGAGTACCTATATGAAAAGACTAAGAAAAGTTTTTCGAAATTCCTACCAGATTTAACGTTTTACTTTTTTCTACTTGATTTAACAAAAACATTTTATATCCATATATATTTTTTTAATGTAATCCTTTATGTAAAAAAAATATTATTTCATAATAATCCTTCTACACATTCAAATAAACATTTTATTCAAACATGACTTAAAATGAAAAAAATAAACTATTTTAATCATTTAACCCAAAACCAAACCAAACTTTTAAATATGAATTTGTACCCAAAACATACAATCGATTATAATTTTTTTACACATTGCTCTACAGTGGTTTAATCTAGGTTTAAAAGTTCAAAAATAGTACCTAGGAGCATCTAGACTGCGTCCCGGGGCGCGATCAATAGACCTCTATAATACATATTCCTAAACACGCATGCGTGGCGGCCATTGGAGAAAAATCGTCACAGTAAAAACAGAGTGAAAACAGAGTGTAAATATTGTTAAAAATGAGTCCTGAAAGAGAAGCTCAAGGTAATTTTTAATGGTTTCTATGTGTGGTTTTATTTAATGTGGTTTGTGTGTGTTAGAGTGTAGTGTTAGGTTCATTTTCTATATGGTTTGTGGTGATTGTATGTCATTGTTTGTTGTTTTATATAAAAAATGGATATGTGCGAGACGGATTCGGTCGACAAGGCTTCCGTATTAATTTCGGGATTGTAGGTCAATAGGAAATACAACTTAAAAAAGGTAGACAAACTTAAGTTTGCGGGCATATGTACTCATTTTGTATGAAATTAACTATAAATATAACTTTGTAATTATTTTTTCTATGGAATACCAATAAATTATCATATTTCGGATATTTTTCTTTATTTATATTGTAAGTTCTCACTTATCGTATCAAATTTCATAACTGTAGGACCACAGGAAGTACTCCATAGGTTTTGGTCACGCGGCTAATTTCACACAAAATGCAGTAAAATCAAGGTATAAAAGCCCGTATTTTTTGATTGTGTTGAAAAAAAGTAAGCTTTTAGCTTACTTTTTTTCTGTGCTTTAAAGGTCCTATACTTAAATATTTAATGTTAACTTCAGCTTGATATCTCTAGATCCTTAATGGTTCCTTTTTTTACCTTTGAGTAATAGAACCCTAAAAAAAACAAGACATAAACGTTCTTTGTAAAAAAAGTGTGTGTTTTTTATTTAACTACTAAAGTAATCAAATAAATATATGTATATCTTCTAAGTTTATATATATAAATGACAAAATGTATATTATGTGAACAGTAGAAGGGACCCATTATTTTAATAAAATTTTATATAATTATAAGTTTCTAGGTTCCCTTTGTCTACCCTGCTATATGCGGGATACAGGGTGAAACTATTAAAAAATATTATAATTTACTTACTTACTTTTAGAGTCAGAAGATGTATTGGAATCAATAGATGAACTGAAAGAACGGCTGTCTTCCATGAAACGCATGATGGAAGAAAGAAAAGCAGCTGGATCCGGCACCAAGGACCTGTTCCAGGGCCACGCCAGGAGTCTCCAAGGGACCACCATGATTGACGGGAATTTTCTTAGCTTTGTCTTCGGAGGTTCCTTGGTTGTTATCATAAGTGTATCAGTTTACGCTTTTTATAACTTATACCATGCGGTTTTAAAGAAGTTCCCTTCCACCCATACAGAATTGTAAAATTATTTTTAATCCTGTAGGTCTAAGGTTCATATCTTAATTGAATACCTTCTCTTTCTCTCGCACACGTTTTGTTATAAGGAGGAGAGTAACAGAATATGTCTGTGGGGTACCTACTCGTAGCCAAACGCTGAGTTTAGAAATGTTGGATGCCAATAAAATGTGATCAATTTCTTTAATAATTTATCGATATTTGTGTTTTATTTAACATCCTTTATTATTAAAAATATGTACACAATAATAAGTAAGTGTTAGGTAGATGGTTTCAACTTTATTAACCTAAAATAAATATTAAAGTTTTCATTCTACACATAAATATATAATTAATCACTAACTTGTATTTCAGTGTTGAGTTCCGCTACTCAACACAAGAAATTAAGAAAGAAAAAATAAAGCTTGTATTTAATTTTAATTACTTGTGACTTTCAGTTTCAAATATATTCATATAATAACTTAAAGGGCTATAAAAATTAATGAAATATAAAAAAGATAATAATATTCATTTTAGTTAGTTAGTCTAAATATTTAATACTTCAACCTATAAAAACAGGATAAAAAATTAAAGAATATTTATTAAATACTTTGTTTATATTTAGGTTTCATGTTTTTCTATCCAGTCGTAGTAAACGTAAAGGTTGGGTGTTCGATTCCCACTCAGGGGAATTAAATATTTAATATTATCATTTCTTCGCTCTGGTAACGAATAAAAGCAGGGCGTAGAGTTCCGCCACTCAATACGCAATGCCTCGAGAATATGACGCAGTTTGACAGGAACGTAAGTTGAGTTAACACAAAGCTATTGATGAAACTTTTAAGTAAATCGGGTCACTTTTAAGTAAATCGGGTAAATCGGGTCAGTACTTTCAGAGAAAAATGTGACCATACATATCGACAGACAGACAGACAAGAAAATAAAAAAAAATTTTTTGCTTTCTATTATTCTTTTTAAGTGTCCTTCTATCCATTTCAGTCAAAATTACTAAATGTACAGACAAAATATTTTTACTATCTTATTATATATAGAGATAAGGACTAGCCGTCGCCTTTGTTCTCGTGGACTTTAAAACCCTGTTTCCACCGCGAGCGGAACGGACCTAGTAATTATAAACTGCATATTTGTATGAGGCCGGTCGTGGCGCAGTGGGACGAGGTGTGACTGCAAAACCGACTGGTTGTGGGTTCGATCCCCACTCGAGGAGATGAAATATTTACTTAAATTTATATTTCCATTTCTTCGCTCTGGTGTCGAGGTTAAGCGCGGCGTTGAGTTCTGCCACTCAACACGCAATGCCTCCAGAATTCGGCAGAAAGTGGGGAACGGAGTGTGTTAACACTAGGTTCCCTCTGCCTACTCTGCTGTGTGCGGGATATAGCGTGAAGCTAATTATTAATTTTAATATTTGTATGTCCACCAACACATATTAGGGAAGAAAAGACGAGCTTAGCTGAGCTGAGCGAGCTGAAAGGGTTGAAATGAACTCGCTCAGGTCTACAGGGCGGAGCGGACTATTACGGAGTCTGTTCAACTCACAATAACAACTTACATACTAACGTTTAGTTAGCAGTACAAGTTAAACAAGTTAAATAGAGTTGAAACGGCGCTCCTTATTGCCATTGCACTAACAATGTAACAAGCCTTTTGGAAATTCCACCCGAAAAGTGTAAAGTAGGGGTCCAAATTTTGTTTAAGTCGAAAATTAAATTTCACATGATTTACATAAAACGAATGTACTTGAAATTGAGTCGCTTAAATTTAATTAATAATCATACTTTATTTTAGCGGAGCAGACCTACTAAGCACTTCGTTAAATTTGCTATTTCCACCAATATATATAGTCGGGCGGAAAGAACTGAGCGAGTAGAAAACTATTTAACCGGATTAACCGCCTATATTTAGTATTACTCGATTAATCCGGTTAAATAAATAAATTTAAAATGTATAATAATAGTAAAAACCATACATCATAGATCTTACAAAACTCTTTGTTGGTGAAAATGTAAACCTACTTAATATAAAAAAAGCCCGTTCCGCTTAAGCTATACGAGTATCTCTTTCGCAGTGGATGCCGGGCTTTACAGAACATCACGTCCGCGTCACTCAATTATAACTAGCAGTACAATCAAAAGCAGATGTCAAAATCACATATCTATTCATTTGGTATTTCATGACGTTTTCATTTAACCGCATAATAATGTTTAATGTTCGGTTTAAAAAATAAATCAAATAAATCAGCTTCACGCTGTATCCCGCATACAGCAGGGTAGGCAGAGGGAACCTAGTGTTAATACACTCCGTTCCCCACTTTCTTCTCGCGTGTTAATGTTTGCTGTGCTTCGACACCACAGCGGAGGACTGGAAATATAAATTTAAGTAAATATTTCATCTCCTCGAGTGGGGATCGAACCCACAACCAGTCGGTTTTACAGCCCCTGCGCCACGACTGGCTTCATATTTGATTTAATTACATATTTATATTATAACTAACAGGTCATGGCGCATTGGTATGGAATGTGAGTGTAAGCGTGAGGATTGTGGGTTCTATTCTCTTGATGGGAATTGAACTATTTATATTTTTTTGCTCTGGTAAAATAAAGTGAGGTGTTGAGCTCCGCTATTCAACTCGCATTGTCTCATATTTGGGAAAAAAGACGTAGAACAGAGTGTCTTTTCTTTGCCTATACTGTTATACGAAGGCTAATAAGAATAAAAACATAATATTTTTTTTGTACAGTTAGCAAAAAAAAGTTATATATGTTTGTCATACAAAAACTTTTGAATGTTTTAAACTTATAATGAACTCAGTAAGAAAGTTTGTAACGACTTGTGTTGCTAGTTACATAATATATTATATTATTTATTTTAACGTCTGGCTTCACAAAATGTGGTTTTGGGTTCCGCCATAAATTATTAAATACCACTAATTCAAAATTAATATTTAAAAGTTAAAATGAAATATTTTTTTTTTGCTGCTCAATTCCTCACATAGCAGGGTAGGCAGGCTGAACTTAGTGTTAAGACACTCTGTTCTTATTAAGTCCCTTCCGTTTCGATGCCAATTTCAAGGGGCATCGATTCGGTACGAATCCCGCTGCTTTCACATTTTTATACATATAAAAATGTTATTTTTTTATCCTTAAGCTAACTATAAGAAAGAGTCCCTACTCTTTCAAGATGTCCTCTAGTACATGATGCCACCTTGGTTTTAGTGGATCATCTTGTACTCTGCATCTCTCTTTTTTCCGCATAGCAGGGTAGGCAGAGGGAACTTGAAAGAACTGTTAGAAATTTTCTTTCTAATTTTTCCGATCAAAAACTAGATTTTATATTAAAATTATCTCAGTTTGAAAAATAGCCAATTTATTTTTTATTCATTCATATGATATGTGAAAGAATTATTTTCATTTCCGTTCTGGCAATATAATATGCAATGTCTTGAATTCAGACGAAAAGAGGAGAGTGAAGTGTTTAATCAATACGTCATCTTCACGAATTCTGCGCTTATTGTTGTTTAGAGACATCGCTACCAGATATCGCAATCCGGGTGGAGGGTTTTTTTAAATAATTTTAACTAAACACTACAAACACGTGGTCCGTACTTTTTTGTAACTTTTTCATTATTATCAGCTAATCATCAATTTTATATTTATCTACTGCTTAAATAAGGCTTATAATTAGAGATAATCATCTAGATATTTAATTCCTAAGAAAGTCCAGGTATTTTTAGATTGCCTTTTATATGTTTTATATATTTAATGTTTACAACATTTTACTTATTATCTATTAACTTAATATCTATTACAATTTTACAATTTACATATAGTTTTGTTTTGGGTGGAGGGTTCGTACTTTGTCATCCCCTAAACAAGATTCGAACCAACACTCCTCACCTAAAAACACGTTCAGCTTAAAATTTTAATTATAATCAAAAACGAGTGACGAAAATGAATAAATAACAACATAATTATATTAATTGCACAATATGAAACAGAATATTTTACACTGTACGCTTTAATTGCCGTAAATTAGGGAGTGGTAATTTTGGATACAAACGCGCTACCTAATTACATTTAGACAGTTACTTACACCCACGGATTATTTTAACCTTTCAAAGTATAGAGTTCGTTGTGCATAGTGGCTTAAGCGTGTGATTGTGGAAGCGATGGTTGCCAGTTCAATTTCCATTGAGGGGAATGCATGGTTTTGTATTTTCGTTTTTTAACATTTTTAGTTTAATTTAGTTTTCTTTTCTAAGTGTTTGAGGCCAGTCGTGACGCAGCGGCACGAGGTGTGACTGTAAAACTGACTGGTTGTGGGTTCGATCCCCACTAGAGGAGATGAAATATTTACTTAAATTTATATTTCCATTTTTTCGCTTTGGTGTCGAGGTCAAACGTGGCGTTGAGTTCTGCCACTCAACACGCAATGCCCCAGAATTCTGCAGAAAGTGAGGAACGGAGTGTCTTAACACTAGGTTCCCTCTGCCTACCCTGCTTTGTGAGGGATACAGCGTGAAGCTGATAAAAAAAAGTTTTGTTCCACACTTAGGAAAGAAAACTTAATTAGAAAACGTATTAAAATTTGAACGTAGCTCTGACCAAAGGTACGGCTTAGTTGGTCAGAGCGCTTGGACAGTTTCCAAAGAAACGCGGGTTCAAATCCCGCTACGTTACGTCAAACTTTATATTAATATGTTTTTTAATTAAGTATAATATTTTCGTTTCCTCGCTGTGTTAAAAAGACAACACGCAATATCACGAAAAGAAAAGGGAAAAGGGTTTCTGAATACTAGGTTTTCTCTGCCTTCCCTGATTAAAGCGGACTGTATCCCGCAATCATCCCGTAAAACTAAAAGTATAGAAATGTAATGCATAACATATCTTGATGCTGTTTCATAGTAATTTTTTGTGTGTGGTGCACTTGCGGCTTCGTCCACATTATCAAATAGAAATTGCTAAAATTCGAAGTGTACAAGGTAATAATTCTGACAGCAAAACTGTTTTATGTAACTATACTTTTAAATTAACACATATACCTTCGAAGATCTTATTAAATGGACTGCCTATCTAAATCTAAAAATAAATTTCTAATTCAAACTAGTTGTTCCTGAGATTGGAATGTTCAACCCAACAAACACTTCGACCTTATGATATTGGCAAAAATAGACGTGAGTCCAGTGAACTCACAATATACAATTCCGATTCACACTTGGCCAATTTTGCAACCAATTATAAAGTACTCCCGGGATAGATAGTTTTATTCAGTAATAACAAAACTGAGAACGAGAATATTTTTCAATTTTAATTAAAGCTCCACCATTTAATAGCTTTAAAGTTTACGTTTTAAACTTAATATTCTCACTGAATAATGGAATATATATAAAGTTGTTGAAAATGCAACGTCGAGTTGATTAATAGTGTTATATATGTAGATTGGAATAAAATGCAATTACTCTTTTCTCTTTTTTAGTTTCACGCGATTCCCCTAGCGGGATAGCCAGAGATAACTGAGCCCCATATTCTTCGTGCCTCGTCCACTGTCATCAACCTCTTCATACATTTCCTACTTAGAAGGGGGGGTTCTGATGCTGTTTACGCGACCTTCCTCCAGCATCATTGTTTACCGTGTACTCAAAGGTCAACTGAGATCTCTTCTTTTCTCTGTCACCAATTATTCTTGGTCCATTAATCATACATTGAGGCCAGTCGTAGCGCAGGGGCACAAAGTGTGGCTGTAAAATCGACTGGTTGTGGGTTCGATCCTCACTCGAGGAAATGAAATATTTACTTAAATTTATATTTCCATTTCTTCGCGCGGCGTTGAGTTCTGCCACTTAACACGCAATGTCTCCAGAATTCGGCAGAAAGTGGGGAACGGAGTGTCTTACACTGGGTTCCCTCTGCCTACCCTGCTGTGTGCGGGATACAGCGTGAAGCTGATTTATAATATTATTGAGGCCAGTTGTGGCGCAGCGGCACGAGGTGTGACTGTAAAACCGACTGGTTGTGGGTTCGACCCCCACTCGAGGGGTAATAGGGCTTTAATATTTGTTATTTATATATTTCAATATTGTAATTTATTTATTTATCATTTATATTCATACATAAAATCATACATACATTTAATAGGATTTATATATTTTATAGTAAGTATTCGTATTTAGTATATTTATATGAAAGCGTTCGCTGCCGTCGACCGAACCGGTAAGGCGTTCTAACATTTACACCTACCCACTTGTCGACGGCATATATTATATATAACAGTCGATGCTTGCCACGCGATGCGCTTTCCATACGTTCCATTGTTTTCTTTATTATTTTATTCCAAATCAGTATTTATCGTGTTCTGTTTTATATACATATATATATGTTTGTGGTTGACTTTTGTATAAACTGTGACGTGATTTACTATTTGTGTTCAAACTATATGTACTTTGAAGTGGTGTTGAATATACTCAGTGTAAACCGTGAGTAGACTTTTTGTTCATCTCCATCAACACTACAGGGAAGTTTCTGTTTGATTATCACAGTTAATTTTTGTTATACCTACATGCATAGTGGTCCTGCTACCAAGAATGTTATAAAAGTGGTCCTTGATCAGGAAAAGGTTGGGAACCCCTGATTTAAGAGAACCTTTTAAATTCATCAACTTATATGAAATGAAAACGAGCCTTACGTCATTTATATTAGAAGATTGCGTTTCATGCGCATCTAACGTTGGTTGTCCACACTTTAAGATCAGTCAATTTGCCTTAAAAATGTAAGGCTCTAGGAATCTGAAATTTGCAAGATTTTTTGAGCTTTCATGGAAATATTGATGTGATATATTAATCAAGGACGTCGTTAACTAATATGATTATTAGTAAGAGTAAAAATCATCAAATTAAAGTAGATTTGATACTATATATTTTTTGTAGAACTGTGTTCCTTCTGAGATCATCAAAGACATGATGCATCGAATATTTTCCTCATAAACAAATAACGATCTGGTTTCAAGTTTTTTCTGTATTAGTTTGATATATAAAAATATAATGAGAATAATTTTGAAGAAATATACCACCATTTTTTATTTCATACATTTTCTAGTACCATTTTGTGTATGACCATACTCGACTAAGTCAGTTATTAACGTTTTTAATATTTAACTTCATTAAAAATTTATTAATGACCATTTTAGTATGCAGTAATTAACTTTTTAAATTTTTTATAAGGCCACGTCTGACAGTGAATTGTTGATCAGTTAGGATAATTATAAAATGAATCTAACACGCAATGTCTACAAGCGTGGGAAACCTATATTACTATTTAAAAAAAAAATCTGAAGCTTTTTTTGAGCTTCACGCAACATCCCGCACATGGCAGAGGAGATAGAGGGAACCTAGTGTACCTTTAAACATCTAAGGATCACCTTGGCGCCACTGCCACACGACTGCTTCGAAGCTGAGGCTGCACTTTAAAATTTAAATACAATCTTTCTCTTTGTCGGAATTCGAACCTGCATTCGTCCCAGTGGTCATTATGACGTCATATAGTCCTTATTTACGTAAATGTATATTTTATAGCAAAAACAATGTGAAATATTCCAGCGTAGGCTGTTATTGCGCTGACGTACGATTTATGGTTGCAAGTTCATAGAATTAAAATTAATAGATGTGACGTCTGAACTTATTGATACTGTGACAAATATACCTAAATTGACCTCATTTCTGGGAAACTTGTTTTGCATATTTTTTGTTTGTAAAAAGGTAGGGGGAGATTCTCAAAGGTTACTTCGGGAACACGCTTTATGTCCAGCAGGGTGGTAAGAAAAAAACGGAGCGCCATTGCTATGGACTCTGCATACCTCTTTCGCCTCGTCCACTGTCGTGAACCTCTTCATGCATGTTCTTCGGGAAGTCCTCATGCTTTTTATATGACCTTCCTCCAGTATCACTAATACTGTGTTTTTGAAGATCAACCGAAAGATATTTATATAAATTATACAGTAACGATTAAGGATTTTATCAGTTTTAAGCTTACTATATTTTACTAACAGAATATATTAAGTGAAGTCATTTGAAAAAGTCACATTTTGTTTTATTTAACACAGTAACAATTTTATTTTAATTAAATTTTTAATTACAACATCATCATTTATAACAAACACTCAAAAATTGTAAAGTGATTCCTTTTTTCTTTCGAACAGTATGGTTATTAAAAAATTTACACTTTTCTTTGACTGAATGGCACTTGCTAGCAAGGATGTCACGGTGAGAATAAAGAAGAACGTGCTCAGCTGGTTAAGGCACGTCGAACGAATGAGTGATGAAAGAATTCCAAAAACGATTTATGATGGACAAGTGAGTGGTAGGAGAGGTTGGGGGAGATCTAGATTGACCTTAGAAAGCACATTATTAAAGATACTGGAGGAAGGTCTTGTAAAAAGCATGAGGACCCCCCGGAGTGCATGTATAAAGAGGTTGATGACAGTGGACGAGACGAAAGAGGTATGTGGCGACCGTAGCGTTTGTCGCTCCGTTCTCCTTGACTACGCTGCCAGGGTTTATCCTTGATAGTGAAAGTAAGTAAGTAAGTTAGACTTTTCTTTTCCATTCGATATTTTTTCTTTTAACGCAAAGTGTAACAATCTCAACCGCTGTCTGGTAACGTGGTAAAGCGTGGTAACACCTCGCTTCACAACGCAGTTACGCCACTCAACACGCAATGAAAGTGTCCTTACAAGAGTATCTTATTTCTAGGTTCCCAGCGTAAACCTAAAAAAAGTAACAAAAAAATCTATAATTCAGTAAAATTGACGCCATTTCGAAGTTACTCTTAGTACAAAGTGTACATTTCAAGCTGTAAAGAAAACAAAGAAACAAAATCACACTTCCATTCATAACTTGGTGAAACATGTTCGTCTCTTTTTCTCCTATTGAAATAAACAGACAATATGTGTGAGTGACAAGGACAGAGACAGAAGGGGGAAGTGTGACGTGAAATATGGTATCGTCAAAGATGAATGAAATTAAGAAGTGCCAATTCTAAATAAAGTCATAGTATATTATTTTATAAATGTTATATTTATTAATTTTCAACTCTTTTTTTATTTTAGTTTTATTATAATAACAGAATTATTTGTATTTTATAAAATAAGTAATTTTTTTTAGAATTTTATGTATAAACAATTATATTTTTAATATATTCTGTTTCAAAATTTAATGTATTAAGGAAAAGTCTTTATTGTGTACATTTATTAACAATATTGTTCCTAAATCGCACGCTCAAAGTCTCAAACTTAATTTTTTTTAAAAGTATTTGGTTTTTATAATTTTATAAAATAAATTTTATTCTTTACTAAATTAAAATACGAAATACAACAACACATATGGAAATCAAATAAAATTATCATATTTATTTCTTTTCATAAATTTAATATTAGTGATCGAATGTAGCGTCACTAAATAAAGCTGCCTATACACGAGCTTTATTTTAAGGGAAAATTTAACCAAAACAAATTCTCTTTGTTATTCTGTCGTTTGTCTCGCTCTTTTTCATAGAGAATCATATATATCTATCTCTTTCTATTTCAGAATCAAGTGTGGAACCGCCATTATAAACCACCCCCGCCCAGTCCTTCCTGTAACAGGTAAAGGTACGAAAATTTCAGTTTGGCTCCGACAGCCGAAAGGAGCAGACGTGCGCTCGCGAACACAGCGTTGTATGTTTGTATAGAAATTATAATTAAATCGATCCCCATTCATCATATTGGTAAGTATCTTTAATGTTTTTGTAGTTACATTAAAAGTAAAATTTACCTATATTTTTTTTTCTAGGCATTTTTTTTAGAACTACCCTCTAAGGTCGTATTTATAATAAGTACGAACCGAACAAAGAAAGTCAACTGTTGCGCACGTGTATCAACAAGTAGAAAGTTTTTCACGTTAAATAAGCTAAAGGATTATGAAAGGTCCTCTCGTGGGGTTAAGAATAAATAGAATGTAATCCTTAGAAATGTTTGCCCTCATTTTCATACGTCATGCCACTGTGGCTTTATTATCAATTGTAGATAACCATTCGTAATGATAGTGGGTTCGATTTTCAGGCAGGCATTGTTGGTGCTTAAACTATTTGTATGTCGTTTGGAACTATTTATTTATAGATAACGGCGTTAGATTCTGCGTATGGTTCTTGCAGAATGTAAAGCTTGAATGCCTATATTAGCGATATAAAAAGAATCGTTTGTTTGATGGGAATTTTCGAAATTTTTGAGGGCGTCGTGGCGCAGAGGCACAAGCGTGCGTATGTAAACGCGATATGTTATCAAAGGTTCACTTCTCACTCGAGGTAATTTACATTACATTTCCGCGCTCCGTTAAGAATTCCGCGGAAAGTGGGAAACTGAACTGTCTTAATGGGAACGAAATATCTTAAAATTAGATTTCCTGGTTCCCACTGCCTACCTAGCTTTATGCAGGACATATTATGAATCTCAAAAAAGCTCAAAAATCTTTTTTAATTACGTTATTCTTTAACTACATTAAAGAAAATATGATTTTATAGGTAAGTTTTTTCAGCGGTTTCATACATATTTTTAACATTTTTAAAATGTTATTTCACACTTAGGTAAGACATATTTCATACATGCTTTTGTGTTACATAAGTGCTTCCTCTTTTTACTTCTGAATTTAATTATTTTTCAAAGACAGATTTTACTTGAATCAAATTTAAATTATAGAATCGATCGTTGCTTAGTTGTTATAATATAAAGAAACAGCTTTACGCTGTATCCCGCATACAGCAGGGTAGGCAGAGGGAACCTAGTGTTAGGACACTCCGTTCCCCACTTTCTGCCGAATTCTGGGGGCATTGCGTGTTGAGTGGCAAAACTCAACGCCGCGCTTACTTAACCTCGACACTAGAGCGAAGAAATGGAAATATAAATTTAAGTAAATATTTCATCTTCTCGAGTGGGGATCGAACCCATAACCAGTCGGTTTTACAATCACTCCTCGTGCCCCTGCGCCACTACTGGCCTTATTATAGACAATAAAAGAAATAATAAATTAATTCTAAAGATTAATGTACTTTATTATAACTATAAAACCACAAGCAAGTCCTATAGCGCTATATTGGCCCTAATGGTACCACTCCTTATAACTGTCAAATTGCTTCCCTTTTTATTAATTGATGGTATTTTATGGAGGCCAGTGGCGCAGGGGCACAAAGTGTGACTGTAAAACCGACTGGTTGTGGGTTCGATCCCCACTCGAGAAGATGAAATACTTACTTAAACTTATATTTCCATTTCTTCTTGAGGTTGCTCTGGTGTCGAGGACAAGCGCGGCGTTGAGTTCTGCCACTCAACACGCAATGCCTCCAGAATTCGGCTGAAAGTGAGGAACGGAGTTTCTCCACACTAGGTTTACCTCTGCCTACCCTGCTGTGTGCGGGATACAGTGTGAAGCTGATTTTATGATCAAAATATAGGCTAAGCCTATTTTTTAAATTATTTATTAGGAAAAATTCGATGATGTACCACTTCTACCATATACATACGTTGCTAGACATTTAGTGGAGTATAACGCTGCACTTTGTCCAATAAGGCGAGGATTCCCTTAACCTGTTAACTGGGTATGACGAAATATTTCGTCATTCATAAGAGCCCACTGCAATGGGCATGACGAAATTTTTCGTCATGGAAATTAATCGTAATATATTGAACGCATTACGTTCTACGTTGTTCTTATTCCTTGTATATTCCTTGTACATTGAATACATTTGAATTATAAATATTTTATCAAAATAAATAAAAACCATAAGTTAAAAACGATATTCCTTTATTATTTGAGGTGTGATATTACTTATCGCTGCGAAGAAAAAGTCCCCATTCTGAAACTAGTTGAGCAATAGCTAATTCCCCGGTTAACAGGTTAAGTAAGGGGAATTTTCGATTTCTGGCCCCACAGGAGGTAATTAAATGTTAGATGGTAACCATATATAAATTCCTGCAACTGGATTTGAAGTAGAACCCAATATAACAGTATTTTATTACAACAAGATAATTAATAAATCTTTGTAATTACTATTAAAAGTAACAGTGTTCGTAATTGATCACAGTTAATGCGAAAATGAGGGGAGCGGAGAGATTTACATATTACCATAGCGGAGAGCACTCTCTTTTTTTACTCTCAGAAAGTTTCTATGTAAAATTCAATATTTTCACCTATGGCTGGCTTTGCTCTCGAAGTAGAATAATTTTGCGTGATACTAACGAAGGTAGGTCTTACCGCAGGTACTGTAGGTTACATCTAAATGATTGATGTGACGTTATATTTAGCTTGTTGCCTTCTTCAGAAAATGGACATAATATTTTTTCAATTCAAAGAAATACTTGGACGTTTGTTTAGTTTAGTTTTGGACGTTCAACCAAATAAATTTTTCAGTTTTTAAAATAAGTACTACCGTAGTAGAGGCGGTCATGGCGCAGGGGCACAAGGGTGTGACTGTAACGTTACAGTCGTAGGTTCGATCCCAACTCGACGAAAGAAATTATTATTTATTAATATATTCATTTTTTACGCTTTGTCAAAGTCCAGCGCAAGGCAAAAGCCCGGAGTTGAGTTCACGAAAATCGGCGGAAAGTAGGGAACGGATTTTAACACTAAGTTTGCACTGCATACCCAGTTGTATACGGAATACAGTGTGAAGGTGATTTAATTTTAATTATTGTTTTCAATTAAATATATATATATTTTTTAACCGATTATAATTTTTATATCAAAATTTTTGAATTACTGAATGGACTAAAGTATAGACAACACATTGTCGTCAACATGCGGCGCTGAACGCTGAAATTTTACCTGTTTTCATAGAGAGGATCAGTAATACAGCATTTCTCCAAATTCCTACAGTAGTTTAAATGTTTGAACATTTCTCTAAATTAGTACAGAAATGGGAAGAAAACGAGATTTTGAGACCTGATAGTTCATGCAAACGAATAGCCAGCGTTTGCTAGTTTATTCTAAAACCCCAGAGTCAAGGTGTAATATAACAGAGTACCTACTAATTAAAAAAAAATACGCATTGCCTCCAGAACTTGGCGGAAAATGGGGAACGGAGTGTCTTAAAACTAGGTTCCCTCTGCCTCCTCTGCTATGAGCGGGATACAGCGTGAAGTTGATTTATTTTTTTAAGTGTAATATACCAGAGTGCTACATGGTTAAAAATAGGTATGTGAGTTACTTCGCGTGTTCAACGTTGCGTGTTTATAACGCCTGTTCATGTTAGTATCAGCATATTGTTGTATGTATGTGTTTGTATGTAATATAGATAATATCTCGGAAATTGAATGGTTGTAGGTTCTATTTTGTAGTTGGTTATTGCAGTATATTTAGATGAATGTTTGTTTCTAAGTTAAGTTTATGAGCTTTTGCGGTTTTTTTAATTTTTTATTTAATCTAATATGGTGATAATATTCCAAAACAGGAATATTGGAAAACCAACTTTTATTAGAGGCCAGTCGTGGCGCAGCGGCACGAGGTGTGACTGTAAGCCCGCCTGGTTGAGGGTTCGATCCTCACTCGAGGAGATTAAATATTTACTTAAACTTATATTTCCATTACTTCGCTCTGGTGTAGAGGTTAAGCGGCGTTGAGTTCTGCCACTCAACACGCAATACCTCCAGAATTCGGTAGAAAGTGGGGATCGGAGTGTCTTAATACTAGGTTCCCTCTGCATACAGCGTGAAGCTGATTTAATTTAATTTAATTTGAACTTTTTTTTCACTCTGACATACTATTCGCGTTCATATCAAAAATAAAAAATGTCGATATTACTCTTAACTGATTTCATAAAGAAAGTTTTATGGAAAATCGTAAACTGTTACTAACTTTTAGTGAAAAACTGCCTTTAATGATACTAGTGAATTATGTATGTAATATAAGAGCTTACGTCGCATGAGCTTTCGTAAATAAATAACTAAAGTTCCTCGAAACTATGTACAAACGTATGGTGACGTCGTTTCTCTTTAGAACCTAATACATTAGCTTCTTATGCTATCTTAATATTTAATTAATCAAAAAAATTACTAAATTATTTAGTTTCACACTGTATTCCACGCATAGCAAGGTAGGCTGAAGGAACTTGAGAACGTAGTGTTAAGACACTCTGTTCTCACTTAGACTCAATTAGTTTTGAGTGGCAGAACTCAACGCTGCGCTGCTATCTCGTTATCAGAGCGAGGAAATAAAAACATTAGATATTTTATACCTCCAAGTGGAAATTGAACCTACAATCGTTGCGTTGCAGTGAAAGTGGACATCTACCAAACAGCGAGAAGAGAGTACAGTGCTACTAATAGTAAAAAAAAAATAAACAATATATAACCGAAAAACATGATATTCACATATATAAATACTTATATACAAAATTTTATATAATATATTTTATATAAAATACATACATTCTTATTTACACACATTACATACAGAGGGAACTTACTTAGGTTCCCTCTACCTTCCCTGTATAAAACGTAAAGTTATAAAAAATCTCACAAAACATATATGCTAAAAAGCCATAGTAACTTTTCTACTGACACACTGTCTGTTTTAAATGAAAGAACAGAAGACGAACGACCTCATCCTACATCATTTGAGAAACGCATCGTTACACAAAGTAGTCCCATGAGATGTGAATATAAATATCTTTTACATTACCGCGGAATATGGAATGGATGACACTTTGGTTGAGATGGAGGTTTTTGGCAGAGGTTGGTGCAGGTTCATAGTTGTGTTACAAAAACAAAAAAAAAATTAAATCAGCTTCACGCTGTATCCAGTAGTAGTAAAGACATTCCGATTCCTACTGACCGCCGAGTTCTGGAGGCACTACATGTTAAGTGGCGGAACTCAGCGCCGCGCTTTGCCTTGTCACTAGAGCGAAGAAATTTCTCTCGAGTGGGGATCGAACCCACAACCAGTCGATTTTACAGTCACACTTTGTGCCGCTGCGCCACGACTGGCCTCTTCTTTGTGTTACAAATTAAAATAATATGTTTATTATTTAATGATATATTAAGATGCTGGTGGCGAATGGTCGTCGCCCGCAGTTTTGCTTACGTGCTTTGAGATTTAAATTAAAAGATCCTGGTTTGTTTTCTCAGGACTTTCGAGTTATTCTGTTAAAAGTAAAAAGTAAAGTAAAGTAAAATACTCTTTATTGTACACCGAATAATTAATTACAAAACTGTTTACAATACATAAAAAGCACAATAGGCGGCCTTATTGCTAAGCCAGCAATCTCTTCCAGGCAACCTTTGGATAGAGGAGAGCATAAAATTAAATTAGGAGGGGTGTACTAAATAATTGTTCCTAATTAAATAAAAATATACGAATAGACAAATATATACAGGTATACATACATACATAAAATACATAGAA
>JAATLQ010036615.1:17566-40841 GCA_013421005.1 Heliconius erato x Heliconius himera | reverse complement strand
AAAAAAAAAAAAAAAAAAAAAAAAAAAGGTTCCCTCTGTCTACCATGTTATATGCGAGATATATATAGCATGAAGCTAATTTAATTTTAAATTTGTTAATAGTTACCTAGGTCAAAGACTACACAATTCTGTTTTAGGCACAGATCTGTTAGGGTTAATGCCGTACTTCTACAGTTTTGAAAACGTAAACAGAATACGGAAGGCGCGTTAAAAATTCACAACGTCTCTACTCCGCTCTTTGAAAAAAATCTCTAAAATATGGAACGCCTAAATATTGGGATTCAGAAAACGTTTAGGTGTGAATGTGAAATAATAACCGTTGCTTTTATTGGCTTTTCTGGATATATTCAGCTTATGACACCTTTGATGGTATAGTAGATTCAAACGCAACAAAATTTGTAATAGTATAAAGCTAAAGAGTTTGTTTGGTTGAACACGCTAATCTCAGGAAAAACATTTCATGTAGGATATTTCACATATCGAGGAAGGGATCACATTCCATTAAAAGAAAAAAAATATTGCTTAGAAAACGTATAAAAATTTTAACATAGTGGGATTTGAACATGCGCCTCTTATGACCTCTTGGACGGTTTCCAAGAGGTAATCACGCTACGTTTATTTTTTTATACGTTTTCTAAAATATATATATCACATTATGTTGATTGTTTCGATGCGCCTTAAGATTTTTTTACTTGTGCAAATTAAACTACAGTTGGTTAATACTTTGCTGCTTCCTATTATTGATTACGGTGATGCTTGCTGCTTGGATATGAATAAAGATCTGTTAAACAAGCTTGAGCGGGAACTCAACACTTGTATACGCTTTATTTATAACCTCCGCAAGTATGACCGTATATCATGTTGTAGAAGGCAGCTTGGCTGGCTTTCCGTACTTAATCGCAGGAAGTCTAGAGTTGTTTGCTTTACTCTTTACTCCATCCTTTTCGATACCCAGTCTCCCATTTATCTTTCTTCTGATTTTTCCTTCCTTTCCACTTTCCATGATAGATCCTTACGACCCCGATCCAATCCAAATGCTGTCCACATTCCGTCATACGTCAGGGTTCATGTCTGATTACCAGATCCCATAAGAAGAGTTCACTCTCGTGAGATATTCAAACACCCTACAAAAAGCTTTTTTTAGAAATAGCATAAATATATAATATAAATATATAATATTCATACATATAATATTCATAAATATAATAAAAATAGCATAAATATATAATATTCATCTATCTAATTTGTTATGTAATTATTTGAATATATTGAAAATATATTATTATAATTATATAGGATGTAAATATATGTATATGTATATATATTTTACTTCTGCACAACTACACAAATATTATCACACACGACAAGGTTGGCTGGGGGAGAATGCTCTTTAGCGTTATATATAAATAAATAAATAAATATCATCATCAAATAAATAAATATATCATAATTGTTGTAGATAACTAATGCTTACTTCCATTTAACTACGGATATAAAGCTGCAAGTAGCTAGTAAGTCCCATTTTAAAATTGAGGCATATGATATATATATTTTTCTGACATCTCATATTTTTTCTACCTTATACATTTCTAAGGCAGAAAAATTTCTAATAATAAAACAGTGTTATTGTGACTTGAAATGCTCTAAAGAATTGTTTTCACCATGAACATACGATGTCTATTAATAATATACGTAAATATTTTTTATCAATGAGGCGATCGTGGCATAGTGGCACAGCGTTTGACTAATCGTGATGGTTATGGGTTCGATTATCACTCTGGGGAAAGAATTATTTTCAAGACCGTAATAAAAGAGAGTGCGGCATTGGGGCAGAAGGACTGAGAACCTAATGTTAAGACACTCCGTTCCCATTATGACACTTACGTTTCGAATTCTAGAGGCATTTCGTATTGAGTAGCGTGGTAGTGGATAATAATATATACAGTGTAGCCTTTACGTACTTTCCCACTTTACATGTACAGTCACAGTTTACAGTGTTGCATCAGGTTGCAATACTCACCACACACAAAAAGAGGAAAATGTAGTACCTAATTTTTTATAGCTTCACGCTTTGTTCCGCTTATTACAGGATACGCAGAATTTCTGTACAAAACTGATGTTAAGAATACTCTGTTCTTTGCTCTCCATTCGAATCCGGAACATTGCGCGTTGAGTGGCGGAACTGAACGCTGAATTTTGTTTCCCAGAATTGAAATATTACACAATAAAATAAATCTCTAAATAAACTCCGATCAGATTATATGAAAACGTACTCCAGATTCTAAACCGAGCTAGCGCTGTACAGTCATTAATATTTCAAAGTCACTCGATTGTCATGGTTCTAAGCGACAAGCATGAATTTGTCTATCTTTGTCTATGTATTGTAGAATGAATGGAGTCTTCAATCCTAGATAGATGGTCGATATTTCACGGGATGTAGAGCCCAAATATTTATCTAACGAAAGCTTTCAGATAAATAACGTGTTGGTTTTCATGGTTAGGTATAAATTTAAATTCAAGTTCAATTTAGTTATGTTAATTTTTTTTAGCTTCACGGTATATTTCGCATATAACAGGGTCAGCAGAGGGAACCTAGTGTTAAAACTATCCGTTCCCATTAAGACTCTTCTGTTCTCCACTTTCCGTCGAATTCACGAGGCATTGCGCGTTGAGTAGCGGAAATCAACGCCGCGCTTTGCCTCAACACGTGAAACGATAGTGGCCCCCTTGTGACCCTGCGTCACAATGGCCTAGGTTAATATTTTTAGTATATTTTTTATTTAACAATTAGATTGCAGTTTTAATTTAAAATATTTTAGGTGACAGAGCGAGATGGACAAAGAGTACGAAGAAATATTAACTCGTTGTTCTCTGCTCTCCTCTTTACGAATGCGTTAAATTCAATTTCTTCAATTTCATTAAAATTACATATTCACAATTCAACCTTATAAAAGCTTGTTAAAATAGCAAAAGATGCATTAATATATAAAAGTAACAACAGACAAAGTAGGGCTAAAAAACGCAAGTAAGTAAAACGCAGAACTGTGTCACACATCACAGAATGAAACTAAAAAAAGTTATAAATGTACAGTAAAAGTAACGACTCAAATTTATTCCCTTGAAATCAATCACGCTGACGCACTGTTTGTCTAATTTGCATGGCGGCGTCAACGCGCTTGCAATATTTGTATAAAATTTAGACAAGTTAAGGAAACTTACAAACTAGGCTGTTATATTTTTTACCTGGTGAGAAATATAGGAAATGTAGTATGGACACAAATGTTTTTAGAACTTTTGCGTATTGATTGGCGTCGTGTGGCAGTGGCACAAGATTATGACTGTAACGTAACAGTTGTGGGTTCATTTCTCTTTTAGGAGATTAAGTAATACTATATTAATATTTTCATTAATTCACTCTGGTACAATATTTCCACATAAATAGAAAGAGGAAAATAAAAAGAAAGAAAAAAGTACTGTTTTGTTCCGTTTTTTTATTATTAAAAAATTAACAAATCTATGAATATAACATCTTTTATAGTTGATATGCAGGCCTCCTTGATAAATTGATGACCTGGTCAAAATTACCAGACATGTTCTGAGGCATAACACGAAATATAGATTATAAGGCGAAATCTGTCTCTGTAAATTATGTTTCCATTCTTGATAGATTACATCGAATCAACTGCGCTTACTAAAACTGTTCTTTTGCCTTTATTACACAATTTTATTATCAGGCAATTTTATTTTATAATTAGGACAGTCGAGGTGCAGTGGCTCAAAGTGTGACTGTAAAACTGACTGGTTGTGGGTTCGATCTTCACTCGAGGAGATGAAATATTTACTTAAATTTATATTTCCATTTTTTCGCTCTGGTGTCGAGGGAAAAGCGCGGCGTTGAGTTCTGCCACTCAACACGCAATGCCTCCAGAACTCGGCAGAAAGTGGGGAACGGAGTGTCTTTTGGCACTAGGTTTCCTCTGCCTACCCTGCTGTGTGCGGGATACAGCGTGAAGCTGATTATCAGAAAGCTTTAATAAATGCCTGTTTGTAACCCACCCTTAGATGTAAGCGAGATAGCAATTAATCTAACCGTGTTGAAGCTAACACAACGTAGGTATCATTTCTGACATATTTGATATATTTTGATGGAGTCTTATATGCAGTATCTGGGCTTCGTTAGGCTATAAATGTAATGTATAATATGGCCTCTAAAATATTGTAAATGATTTTTAGCTATGACACATAAGATTCAAATGTAATTTCTGGACTGGCGTAAATGGATTTAATTAGTAAGCTAAAATTGAAGATTGAGATTGAGATTAACAATTGCAGATTTGATTATCACTAGGCAGAATGAATGATTATTATAATTTCTTTACACTGGCAGCAATTCAAAGAGCGGCGTTGTATTTCATATTAGGCAAAAATTTAGGAACGTACAATAACGTAGGGAATTTAGTACTAAGACACTCTTAGTACTCAATTCCCTACCAAAAAAAAAATGCCTAGCCTTACGTTCACGCTGTATGCGGGATACAGCGAGAACGCTCCACTTTATCTTAACATTTTTTTTTCAACCAAACACTACGCCACGATAATCAACGATATTATAAATACACCATATTAGCTTTCGCCTACGGCATTGACCGCGTGGTTAAAAAGAAAAAATAAATACATAGACTAATGCCCAATATTAATAACCTATCTTCTACGTCAATCTTCGATTGTTCCATATATCTATCCAATCTCTAGATTAGATAGATATATGGAACAATCGAAGATTGACGTAGGAAATAGGTTATTAATATTGGGCGTAAGTGCACAAGGTAACTGTCACTGCAGGTACAGGACACATTAAAATATAGGTGATGTAACATACCCTCCTATATAAATGGACTATCTAATGAAAAAATAATTTGACATATACCTGTAGTTCCTGAGGTTAGAGCGTCTAACGAAACAAACTCTTAGATTTTATAATAAAGGTATTGATTAAATATTTTTTTGTACATAATGAGTATATTACATCAATCTATTAGCTTCAAAAGTTAAAATGAAGCATTAAATATGTTTTGAACAATGTAAGAGGCGTCGAAACGTTGAAATTAAAATGTTGCTAGATTAGTAATTTTGCGGATCTCCGCCTTTTGTAATGTTAAAAATGGGTTTTTTAAATATAATATTACTTAAAGACACAAGCGTGCGACTCAATATGCAATGCCTCGATAATTCCACGACAACTGGGAAAAGGAGGGTCTTAAATTGGAACTTAGTGTCTTAACACTAGTTCCCAGGTTTACTTTGCTTATCCTGCAATGTGCGGGATACAGAGTAAAACTAAAAAAAATCAACATACCGGGATTTAATATTTTTAAAGTGTTATTCTACACTGAGGATAGAACAATATTATAGAAACCGATCAAAAAGTTGGGGGAAGTAATAAGACTTTAAAAAAAAATTAAAATATTTTATTAAAAAAAAAGGTTATTTTTAACCCTAACGCAAAAGGAGGAGTGTAATGAGTTTGTTGTGTCCGTGTGTCTGTCCGTGTCACTGTAGTTAATGAACCAATTTGAGTGAGGTTTTTAATCCAAAAGCCTTATTTATCTTATACTTTATGGAAAGCGGATTAGTAGTTATATATACCTACTGAATACCATCATTATCATTGTACTATTATACATTTAAATAGTTCCCTAAATGGAATTTGAATCTACAACCAATACCTATTTTTTTTCCATTTTCAAAAAAGTACGTGGTTGAGCGCCATTAAATACACAATTCATTAGAAGGTCAAAGAGTGATAAACCAGAAAAACAAATAGAAGAACAAGAAAAAAAGCTTCCTTATATTAAGCATCTTTTAAACTTCTAAATCACTAAAAGAATATCTCGAAAACGGCGGCCAAAACAATTTCAATGTTCGCCGGAAGGCCCGAGAGGCCTTCATAATAAAGTTTGAAATGAACCCCCAATTTATAAAACGTAAAACTCTAAATAAACAAGAAGTTTTGGACAATAAACATTAAAGGGACGTTGGAAAGAGACATTACTAACCAGCCATATTTTACGTGTATTTAATATGTGTTTGCTTATAATTTAGGACATTTTATTAGACAATTTATTTAAGGACGTCACAATATGGTGGATATGGGTTTGATGGATGGTGATGGTGGTGGTGGTGGTGGTGGTTCCTGACTCAGGGCAATGAAATATTTTGATTTCACTCTTTGGTGAGGTATTGTGTGGCGTTTTACCACTCAATACAATGTCTTGCATTTAGGTAGAAAATGGTAAATATAAATAAGTATCATGCTATAATCAGGATATAGCATAAAGCTTAAAATATATAGTACATTAATTTGCGGAAATAAAGCTGTCTATCTTCCTGATATGATGTAACAGATTTACGTAATTTCTGAATGTTTATTTTTCTATCTGTTAAGTTATTCTATACTTCTTTTTCAATATTTTTTGTAAAAATTGTCTAGGAGAAATCAAAAATAAATTTTATTTCCTTTACACTTCTCTTAGGATTGCATCTTCAAGGAACGTTAACCACAGCAAATGGTGTATAAGCTGAAATATATTTCACGAAAAGTAAAAAGACGTCTTTAATAGTTTTTTTTTTACTACAAAAGAAAAAAATACAGTAACAGAAAAGAAAACATTGCTGGTACTAGCGGCTATGTTGAATATCGATTTAAGACCTTAAAAACTAATTCGTAAAAAATAAAATCCATTATTTCTAAATCTATTTGCATAGCGTTGAGTTCCGCCACTCAATACGCCTCCAGGATTCACCGGAAAGTGTGAAACGGAATTTTCTTATGAGAATGCAATCTCTTAGCACTAGGTTCCCATGTTACCTCAGCCTACCCTGCTATTTACGGGATACAACATGAAAGATATAAGATAAGTATTTCACGTAAGTACATGAATTTATAAACAATAAAAAAGAAAAATTATACTACCAAATGGACCAAAGAAAGTATTTTTTGTTTAACCTGGCTGGTTGCTTGTTTCTCATAAAAAAGTGTAAAGTTAGCTAACAATGTTTTAAAGCAACATCTATTAAGTTAATTGCTTCCGCCCCGCGATGTTTTTGAAGAGAAAAATTTGAATTCAATAACCAACTTACGACTTTTAAGATCTTCATAATATTTTCGTCCATATAACTAGGTTCTCTGTACCTTCCCTAATATGTATAAGAAAACGTGAAACTGGCTTTTTAGGGTACCATACCTAAGGGATAAAATGGGATCCTATTAATAGACTCCGCTATCTATCCGTCCATCTGTTCGTCTGGCACAGGGCTGTATCTCGTGAATCGTGATAGTTAGGTAGTTGAAAGTTTCACAGATGATGTGTTTCTGTTGTCGCTATAATAAGAAATACTAAAAAATAGAACAAAATAAATATTTAACGAGGTGCCCATACAACGGACATGATATTTTGCCGTTTTTATAAATAATGATACGGGACCCTTCACGCACGAATTTCGACTCGTGTTTATTTTTTATTTTCTAAAGTGTGTGCTACGCACAGAAACTCTTGAAGATACGTCACTTCTCTATCTCTATGGACTATAGTGGCGTAATCTCACAGTGTTCTGGGTTGGATTCCCACTTGGGAAAATGAGTTATTAAACATTTTCATTTCCTCCTGACCTCTTATAACAAGTATAATAAAAAAAAAATCGAAAGTACAATTCTGTCGCAAGTCTGCAGAACATCTTAATGTAAGAGACATTATATACATTTACTTAATAGTATACGGCGTTAAGGAAAAATAAGGGTAGAAGATAACCGGGGCAAGGTTTTAGATGACGTGTCAAGATGTTAAATTACTTTTTAACTCAACTCGTATGGTGAAAATTGCTGTGATTTCGACTGTTTCTTTAAAAGATATTCTTAATGATATACGTCTTCGTTATGTGTCAGCGCAATACTGCTCATGACAAATGATCGTAGGTTCAATTTTTATATGCACATACAATATTTTTTGTATGAAAAGGATATAAATATATATATACTTTTTATTTTACTTGAGGCCGTCGTGGTGGATTGACACAAGCGTATGATTGTAAACGGGGGAATCAAATATTGAATATTTTGATTTCCTCGCTCTAGGAGTAAGGCAAAGCGCGGCGTTGAGCTCCGTCACTCAACAGCCAATGCCTCGAGAATTCAGCAGAAAGTGGGGAACGGAGTAACTTTAGTTTAGTTAGATTTGAAAGCAAAACAAAACGTATAAAAAATTGAAGCAAGATTGAAACTCGCGCCTCTTGATACTTGGACGGTTTTGAAGAGGTGCAGATGCAAATTCCGCTATGGTTAACCTTTTATGCATTTTCTTAGAATTATTTTGCTTACTAAGTGTCGAACAACATTTTAAAAATAAAAAAAATATGAATAGTTTTTTTCTTGGACTAAATATAAAGCTATAAAAATAATATGAATTAAAAATATTTAATCATATATTTAATCATTAAAATATAAAAAGTATAATACATTACACATACTTTTTATATTTTAATATAAACTCTTTTCTTCGTTGTTGAAATCTGCCTTCTTGAGACAGTACACCGCTATTCTTTCACCGCCATTTTTTTATTCCTTTTGCTCCAGGAAAGTCCAAATCTACTCCAAATCATATCTGTAACCCTTTCCTATAGACACATGATAACTTGACTTCGAAACAATCGACTTTTTTATTGGTTTTGTTTCATCGTTGAATTTATTATACTTTAAAACTTGCGAAAAGCAAATATAAAGAAAAAACATATGGGCCACAAAACGAAAAAAAAAAAAACAAAATAAATATCTAAAATCAGAAATAGCCTGCGCTAATTCCCTGCTATATTGGCTTGCCTTAATTGACATGTAGAATAGAACCCGTGACAGCATCAATTTAGATGTCAATCCATTAATTTGTCACTTTGTTTTATTTATATCAATTACGTATAGACTGGATCCCAGGGCCCCAGACTTACGTCATTTTAGCAAAGTAGAAATTTTAAGGATTAATAGTCGTAGTGCAGTGGAACAGTATCAAACTGTAAAACTCAGGTTGTGGGTTCTAACCCGACTTGATATGTTATTACGATTAAATTATTTTTTATTTCTTGTAGCGCTCTGCAAAAGTAAAATGTTTAACTTCCTTGCAAAACATTTTTACCACAATTTTTTTTCCTTAATATGTTTATGTACTTATATAAGGTAGCGGGGACGGAGAAAACTAAGTGTCGAAACACCTCGTTATCCACTTTCACAATGTGCGACATTGCGTAACGGAGCACAACGCCGTATTTTACTCCATACTTATCATATTTTATGCATTTGGGATTTTCTTAATCACATTAATATACGCTTCGTGTATATCGTACATCGCTTATCCTAACACTATTAGTTCAAGCTTCACGCGTATTATATAAACAAATAGTTTCAGTTCCGATAAGATTATCGGATAAATAGATTTAAGTAGATTTTTTTTATTATTATGGGCATTCCCTCCAACTTAAAGGTTAGGCAGAGAAAAAATAGTGATGCGTTGTATTAAACGCCCCTTGTTTTGAATTCACGCCTTTCCCACATATGTCAAGACACTCTATTTTCTTTGTAAAAAGACACTTCGTTGTCTTGTCCTTAAGACACTCCGTTCCCCGTGAATTGCCAAAAGTTAGAGAAACTGTGCTTTGAGTGGCGTATTTTGTTGCCACAACGAAGATATGAAAATATTTAATTCCCGAGTGTCCCGTTTACATTCAGTATATTAAAATTTAAATAAATAAAATAATATGAATATTCAATGAACGAACACAGGTACGTTTATTGAAAACGAACATTCATTAATAACGTTTCGCGCGACGTAGATTAATAGCACTCAGCTCAAACCGACGTACGACGTAACTAATACAAATTCAATATAACAAATATAAATCTGTTGTTATGGAATGTCTAGAGATAGTTATTAATTAAAATTGGAAGTCAAACTGTAAACGCGACGGTTGTGGGTTCGATTCGTGCTCTAAGAATGCATTAGTCTAGGCTAATCAACGTTGACTTTTCAAGAGAGAGATAGGCATCTAGGGCTCTTCTCCACAGCGGTGCAAAATAGAGATACTTGTAAATGAGTTATGTATTGTATGCTGTGACTGTTTTTAATACTTACTAATACGTCTTTAGGTATATCCTAAAGATTAATTGATTGAAGATAAAAATCAGCTTCACGCTGTATCCCGCACACAGCAGGGTAAGCAGAGGGAACCTAGTGTTAAGACTCTCAGTTTCCCACTTTCTGCCGAATTCTGGAGGCATTGCGCGTTGAGTGGCAGAAGTCAATGCCGCGCTTAACTTCCACACCAGAGCGGAGAAATGGAAATATAAATTTAAGTAAATATTTCATCTCCTCGAGTGGGGATCGAACCCAAAACCAGTCGGTTTTACAGTCACACCTCTTGCCTGGCCTCTTTGATTGATTGAAGATTTGTATTAAAAATATATATTAAATATTTAATGAATGTCCTTACTTGGCTTTCACCACTGACAGGTAGAGTGGAGAGTAAAAATGAAATGCTCGAAAGGGTGAGAGTGCTAATTGTGCGTTATAACGAGTAAATCTGCACATAGATTCCTTTTAATGGTGGAATCGGTGAGTACTTTCCAATACAAAACCTACCACATGGCATATATAGGAGGAATCAGAGATTGATCCCAATCCATGTGTAAACTAAACGATTCTCAGGGGCCTTTACGAAATGTCATCGTTGAAGCTCCTCTATGTGTCATCTCAGTATGATTGCATGTCCCTGTGTAAATATATATATAACTATATATGGGATTACACGTCTACATATTTACATATGTGACGACATCTGTGGATGTGAAGATGTGTAATCCATACATGTGATTATATATTCACACATGTAATTTGACATATACACATGTGATTTTACATCCACACATGGGATTTCACATCTACACATGTGATCTTGTATTCACACATGTGATCTTGTATTCACACATGTGTTCTGACATTCACACATAAGATCTCTCTAAGTTACAGTAAAACTAAATTCAATAAATCATTTCCATACCGTAGATAGTCAAATTAAACCAATATATCTATACTAATATAATAAAGCGGAAGAGTTTGTTTGTTTGTTTAAACGCTAAGATCTCTGGATCTACTGGTCTTATTTACTTTCTACTTGTTTTATATAAAAACTGCACTTTTCAGGAGTGCTATAGGCTACATAACATTACGGATACGATCTGGATTCCTTCAAAAAGCGCGTTTATCTCTACCTTAAAGGCCGGTAACGCACCTGTAGCTCCTCTGGTACATGGGATCGTGGACAGCGGTGATCACTAATCATCAGGTGACCCGTATGCTTATTTGCCTTATCGTTTTCCATTAATAAAAAAACAAAAAATATAGATAAAAACCTCCCCACTGAGATGCTAACAACATAATAAGTTGTAACGAGCGTATAAAAATTTCGACGTAGCTTGATGAGAACGTATGCTTAGTGGTCAGAGCACCTGGTCGGTTATGAGGCGCGGGTTCGAGTGTCGCTTCAAATTTTTATACGTTTTCTAAATAAATATTTTTCTTTTCTAAGTATATATATAGTATACTTTAAAAATGTAAAAAAAATATATTGACACTCCTCATTCCGACACTCAACACGCAATGCCTCAAGACGAAGGAACGGAAGTGTCTTAATGGGAAACGCAATGTCTTAACACTAGGTTCTCAGAATCTCTCTGTACCCCCCTTTGTAGCAGTATAACACGGACCTAAAAAAATATCATCTCTTCAAACACATCAAACGATAACCGGACTCATTACGCCAGTTCCGACTTACTCTTGCGAGACATTTTGACACATCTATCAATATATTTACAAGAAAAGATATACTTGTGTTGTTTTTGTTTGCAAATATTTATTTTTGGATTCTTCAAAGGACACGTAATAAACTTTATTAGTGCTAGTCCTTGCATTGTTTATTTTTGTTGATTCATACATTCCATAATTCATCCATCCATCCATCCGTCTATCCATTCATTAATTCTTGTATTTATTAATTTTATTTAATTTTATTTGTAAATACTAAAAAATGGCAGTATAATTTGTCATTTTAGTGCTACATAATATATTATTTCCACTTTCTTTAAATACTTCTAACAATTCTTTTTAGTTATATTTTTTCTCTTTTTCCCGCACAGTAGAATAGGAACAAGGAACCCAGTATTAAGACACCCCGTTCCACACACACCGTCCAATTTTTAAGACATTAATTTTTAAACAGCTTAACACATCGCCACGCTTTATCGTCTTACCATAACAGGAAAATCAAAATAATTCAATCTCTCGAGTTTGAATCGAACCCACAACCGTCGTATTCACAATTAGACGTAGATCTTCTGCACCACGACGGCCTTAAAAAACATTGCTAAAAATATTAAAAAGTCAGTCAAATATGAAAGATTTTCTCTCATTTAAGATCTCTGACGAATCAGAGGAAACGTAATCTAAGCGAACTTGGTTGTACTAAATTAAAATAAGAGTACAATAGAAGAGCTTTGAGAGGCCGGAATAAACATCTCTATAGAAAGTTGAGGTTGCAATTTTGTACTGTTGTATTGTTATGATAATGACGACCCTTTAGAGATTAGACAGAGTTTCGACGAAACCTTATGTCGCTAATACGTTTTTTGAATAGATTGTAAAAGTTATTTAGGTAGAACTTAACTCCGCTTTTTGTCTTTTTAACAGTGTTAGAAAATAGAAATAATTTATTCTTCTGAATGGAAACTAAACCCAAGGCCGTCGCGTTTACAAGCAGACGTAGTGCTGCATCACGATGGTTCGTTTACTTCAATATGAAGTTAATATTGGATTCACAAATAAAATTTCTGTGAAGCTAAATAATATAAAGGTATAATTTATGTAGAAGAAAAAAATAATTATTAACTCTGACTGACTTCAAGAATTTAAATTATTTTAAAAATTAATAAGTAAGCCGTTTTCAGAACTCAATTAATTCCTCCAACAGTTACGCTTACAGTCACACTCTGGCCTCTCAAATATTAATATATAATATATTTGCAGAAAAAATCTTGTACCACACAGTATAGTTCGTTTGAGTTTAAAGGAAATTAGGTTAGCGTCGTTAATCAGAGGATGCGACGCAGGACGATAGTCAACTTCCGTTAGGGCTTGGCACGATTACCGTAAAAACCTTTCAGTTTTCTTAACATTCTTTTGCAGGGAACCTCAAATATTGACATGTTATTAAGATTTGTCGTGGCGCACAGGCACAAAGTGTGACTGTAAACGCGACAGGATGTGGGTCCAATTCCCATTCGAGGAACTCAAGTGAGAATCAAACCCTTAATCTGTCGCGTCACCCAGGTGTATAAATTCACCACTGTTAAACATACACAGATATGAAAATCGAAACATTTTTGTAAAAAACCAGTCAGGTGCGAGTTGAGCTCGCCCACCGAGGGTTCCGTACAAATATTAGATGTTTCGAGCTTTTTCTGAAATTCAAACTTTGCTTAGCCAGAGCCCTTTCATCTCATACCTCACTTGAACTAGCGGTTTTAATATCAAATTTCGCCTAGTTCAACCGGAAATACCCTATTAATTTTGATTACCTTTGTATTATTGAAATATGCAACATAAATGGCCATATCTTTTTTTAAGTAAGTATAAAAAAAAAAATTCCAGGAAATCATGGGGCCGTAAATCTGAGTATATGGTTTGAATTTCAATTCGATATCTCCAAGCGTTCCTGAGATAATCTCCTGGCTGACAGACAGACAGACACACAGACAGTAACACAGACGTACAACAAAGTTCCTTAAGTTGTACGGAACCCTAAAAAGAAAAGAGGATATAATTTTTCGCAAAATAGTGTATTTTTCACAAAAAATATCGATTTCACTAAAAATATCCTGTCCAATTTATAATAAAATTTAATAAAACATGTTCAGATTTCATCTCAGCTTTTCTAATTTGTTTCCTTAGATTATTATCTTTTCCTAGCTATTATGAAACAAAAGCTTTTGCTTCCAGCGCTCGCAAATTTTCTCAAAATACCACTATTTTTATGCTAAACTCTGCTGGGTTTCTTTAGATATTTCTTACAAAAATTGCACCGCATAGAAGCTTTATTTTTTAGTCTTATAAGTGTACGACCAACATATATTAGGACCCAATTTAAAGCCGCCGCTCACTCAGGGAAATTAACTATTTTTATTTTTTCACTCTGGTGAGACAAAGAGGCCAGTTGAGGTCAGTCGTGGCGCAGCGGCACAAAATGTGACTGTAAAACCGACTGATCGTGGGTTCGATCCCCACTCGAAGAGATGAAATATTTACTTAAATTTGTATTAGTTCTTCGCTCTGGTGTCGAGGCAAAGCGCGGCGTTGAGTTCTGCCATTTAACACGCAATGCTTCCAGAATTTTTCAGAAAGTGGGGAACGGAGTGTCTTACACTAGGTTCCCTCTGCCTACTCTGCTGTGTGCTGGATACAGCCTGAAGCTGGTAAGACAAACTGGTTGTAATTGTTCACATATTGAATGTGTTAAAATAATATCCAAAATATTTTGAATTAACGAATTTTATATAGATAAAAATAATATAGGTAATAATATTATAGGTAATAATATAAAAGAATAGCTTTTTATATAGCTATTATACATATATATTACTAGCCCACTCGCGGATTTGCCTGCTTACCATCTATAATTATTTTATTTGCCATCAGATTGATTATATTATTTATACATTCAATCATTTTTCATAATTCCCAGAAAATTTAAGCTACAAGGGTTGAACTGTTTTAATTTTACATTTTCTTGAAATGTATACGTCCAAATTACATGTTATAAAAAGCCAAAGTTTATGTTCATAAGATTTTATCGATGTTTCAATATCTTTGTCAAATAATAAACGGTGAAATTTTACTTGCCAATTTTCAAATTTTTTTGTCACAAACCAACTCTTACGCTTTATTATATTAGCTAGTCGTGGCGCATGAGCACAAACATGCAACTGTAAGCATCGCGCTTACAAGTTATGGGTTAGATTCCTATTTGAGGATATAAAAATAAAAATAAATTGCCTTTGCTGCTACTTAGCAGTAAAGGGAATCGGCGGGATACAGCGTGAAACTAAAATAAAAAAAAATGTATCTTTTTATACAGAGAGGCGTTAAACGAGCGTTTTAAAATCTGAAAAGAGAATGTGATGTTACAACACTACTTTTGCTACTACCTACCGTACCCTCTTAGTATACCTACAAGATACAGCGTAATGCTAAATTTTCAAAAAAATAAGTGATATTACACTTTAACATCTAATTCTTTACATTTTGTTTATTTAAAAATATTTTTTTATTATTAAAAGTAGCGGCCCTTACATTGGCAACCTAAGAAATATTTATAAGGTTTATCGATACTGTAGGCGAAGGTGGGAAGGGATAAATTGAACGACAGATAACTTTCAATGCGTGGAACTTGTTAGTTCTATGGGAGCTTTCAGGAAAATATCAAAATATATGTGTGTAGGTTCATAAATATTGTATTACTATTTTTGAGGTCGTGGGGCAGTGGCGTAACGTGTGACTGTAAGTAAGCGCGACAGTTGTGGGTTCCATTCCCACTCAAAGGTTCTCAATATTTTTATTTCCTTTCTTTTGTAATAAGATAAAACATGGTTCATTCCTGCAACTCTACAGGCAATGTCTCGAAAATTCAGCGGAAAGTAGTGAATGGAGTGTTATTTAACACTGGGATCTCTCTGCCTAACCTGATATCTGCGGGATACAGCGTGAAGCTAAAAAACAAAATATTGTATATAAGCATTTTATTAACAAATTACAAATGTATATTTGTTAAACAGATGGAATTTATGCTTATGACTCAATACTTTTTTTCTTCAAATGGCTTATACATATATGAAAAACTTTATATTATAATGTTTTATAGATTTAAAAAGCAACATAAAGATTGTAAACAGAGAGAATCTAGTGTTCAAATACTCCATTCCCCTAAATTCACTTTATTTTCGATTAAATTCACTCAACGCCCCGCTTTGTGTACCAGAGTGCGTAATTTAAATGGAATTATTTCCCGAGTGGTGATTAAGCCGATAACCACCGCATGTTATGTCAAAAAAATCCTCCATTTTTTAGTTACATTTTTAAAGTGTTAGTCTACACTTAGGAAATGTATTATTTAGAAAACGTATACGATTGAGGCCGTCGTGGGACAGGGGTTGCAGTCACATCCTTGTTGTTTGACTGTAACGCGACGGTTGTGGGTTCGATCTCCACTCGAGGAAATGAATTATTAGTTAGTAATATTTTTATTTCTTCGCTCTGGCACTAAGCCCAGCATTGAGTTCCAGCACTCAAAACACAATGCCTCGTAAAATTCGGCGGGAAGCTAAGAACGGAGTGTCTTAACATTAGGTTCCCTCTGCCTACCCTGCTGTATGCGGGATACTGTGTGATACTGTTCTTTTTTGTATACGATAAGCATTTGTCTCGCAAATAATTTATTCATTCAGCTTCACGCTGTATCCCGCACACAGCAGGGTAGGCAGAGGGAACCTAGTGTTAATACACTCCGTTCCCCACTTTCTGCCGAAATCTGGAGGCTTTGCGTGTTGAGTGTCGAGCGAACCTCGACACCAGAGCGAAGAAATGGAAACATAAATTTAAGTAAATATTTCATCTCCTCGAGTGGGGATCGAACCCACAACCAGTCGATTTTAGAGTCACACTTCGTGCCGCTGCGCCACGACTGGCCTCAACATAATTGTCAACGTAAAAAATCCAAGTTCAAATCAAAATAATTTAAGAATATTAAATATTAATTATTATTACCAAATATAATGTTTTGTAACTTGCTTATCTTAAATACATTCAAGTCATTGAATAAAGCTGTATTCAATGGACGACTAAATTCCAATACATTCTGACGGAGTATCGTTTAATTGCACAAAAGTTGTGAGCTAAGATGCGACAAACTTCATCATGGTGAACTAGGGATGTGTTTTTATTAAGAATATATTGTATATCAACATTATTTTTATAAAAGATGTAGCATTTTTGATTTAATTTAATTTTTAAGATGTAGGAAATATAAAACGTTTTTAATCTTTTTTTTTTGTGACGACAGGTGTGGGTACGATTCCTATTCGGGGAAGTAAATTATTTTTGTTATTTCACTCTAGTAACAAAACAAAACTTCCTGTTGAGTTTCGTCATCCAATACTGAATATCTAAAACATTATGAGGAAATTAAAGAACAGGTTGGGTTAACGCTAGGTTCCCTCTATCTATTCTGCTACGCGGAAAAAAATGTGAACCTGCAAATCACTATTTTATTAGTGAAATGGTTCTATATTACAATATATCTCTTAAACAGAAAACAATGAATTTTCTTTTTCTGAATTTTCTTCACCTTCTACGGAAAAATACACAATGTATATTTTTTAAAAAACGCACAAAATGAAATACTTAATAGTATGAATCAGTCAACCCTATTAAACTTAAACTAAGTGAGATCTTATCACGTCTATAAGCTACTGTTTACGCTTCGATACCGGCAAGTTTTAGTTCTAGCGTTGCAACCGCATCGAATTTGCAGGTTTATTTAATTTACATTTCAGTGTTTATAAGTGTTCAAATTACTTTTCGTATCGTCCGTAGCGCAGAGGAACTATTTGATTGTGAGCGCGATGGTTCTGGGTTCGATTCCCATTCAATCCCACTCAATTGCAAGCAACGAGCGAGAAATGAAGAACGGAGCATTTATCGATATATTATATTAAGTATTCGTAACTGCAATATGTTTAAAATGAAAAAATACATTATATTTAGGAAAAAAAATATTTGGGATTTTTTAGCTGTTTCCGCGTATAGCAGATGAATAATATAGGTAGAGTAAGCAGAGGAAACCTAATGCTACGACACTCTGTTTCCCAATATTCGAGACATTTCGTACACTTCGAGTGGTGGAAATTAAAGCCTTAAGCCTTAGCACTCAATTGTCTTACTACGAGTGGAAATCGAATCCGTAACCGTCTTTTGTGCCTCTACGTAACGACAGCCAAATGAAGAAATAGCAGGACCAAAGTAAAATAAATTTTATTTGATTAACAGTCTATTTGAGTAAATCATATCTTGAATTTGAATTTATTTTTAAAGAAGTGTTGTTTACTCTAGTGTCCCATCAAAAACATAAATTTGAAATAAGAGCCAAATTAAATGTTAAGTAACCGTCGTTCTCGATTTCGTAGTAGTATTTTTTTTGTAGGCAGACGGACGAAAGACGGACCAGAAAATCTATTGTTGAGATACTATGTTCCCATTAAGACAATTCCATGACCCACTTTCTGACGAGTCATTGCATGTTTAGTTTTACTATTTAATACGTACGTACCTGAGTACTAAGTGTCGTCTGTTCGATAAACAGGGAAAAATACACTTGTTCTTTTTTCGGGATTAGCTTCGATTCGCCATTTAGTAAATCAGACAGCCAATCCTGTCAGTGGCGACATAGAGGCGTTCAGCTATCGTTACAGAGTTGCAGGCTGACGCTTAGACAGCAGTGTCATCCGCGAATAAGGCTAGGTAAGCGAACGGAGCTTTGGGGATATCATAGGTGTATATATTAGACAGAAATGGTTTTTTTTTTTAAGGATGTGCTCCGTGAGTCTGTGCACTTGGTGAACACTTGAATGTTTGTCTCGAAAGCCAAACTGCTCTAATAACTAATCTAATATTGTATGAGGGAAATGTTACGTTGATTGGACATTTGCAACTCTAAAGACGTTCACCAGCTATATAACAAGACCGTAGTGTGGAGCTTTTAATAGAGACATGTTATAGAAACGATGTTTCGATTTTAGCATTATCTACTCGGCACCGGCAACTTTGTTTAACTTTAAGACGTAAAATGCAAAATCCCGTTTTCATAGAAATTTAAATTTGATTTGGCTTTTTTACGCCCAGGCGTCAAATCAAATATCAACCTCATAGTCCAGTACAAGCTAGAAGTACACTCACTTGCAAATATAATTATGTATATAGCACTACACGTTATAGAGCAATGAAGTGAACAAAGCTTAGACGGATTTACACAATGCAATTTGCATATAACTATTATATAGTAAATGTACACTATTAAATAGTAAAACTAAACATGCAATGAATCGTCAGAAAGTGGGTCATGGAAGTGTATTAATGGGAACATAGTATCTTAACAGTAGATTTTCAGGTCCGTCTTTCGTCCGTCTGCCTACAAAAAAATATTATATATACTTTCATTTTCTTCGCTTTGGCTCGACACTAAAGCGAAGAAAATGAAAATATAAATTTAAATAAATATTTAATTTCCTCGAGTCGCTACAACCCACAACCAGTCACGTTTACAGTCACACTTTGTGCCACTGCGCCACGACGGCCTCATTAAGTAATTTAAGTTTTTTGGGAATTTATTTGATTTAAAGAAAATATTAAGCTATACGCTATTTAGGTATACGTTAAGTATGCGCGTATGACAAACGCAGTTTTTTTCCGCGTGAACTCCGATTTTGATTCTAAATCTCGAAATCTCGATGTTTTTACCATCATATAATTTGAAAGCTAAATATTCAGCCAATTCAGTAATACAGTTGTATACATTAACAGTTATAGAAATAAGCAAACGCCATCAAAAACATCCTGTAAAAAAACCCAAGTCTCGCAGCTCAGTCTTTCTACCGTAAAAAGTTGTGAGATCCATGTAATACCAAATCGGTTAATCTATTTAGTCTCTACTTAAAGGACCTTCTGTCTTAAGTTATTACAGTAGTTATTATCATGCCAATATTAAAAATATTTTACGTTTTAAACAAATAGATCGACTTGGACATCGCATAAAAACACAACCTATCGAAAGACATAATAGACTCCATATTCGGAAGGACTCTGGTGAGGAATTCGGTTGCTGGCCCGTCGTGCTGTGTAGTGTAATACATACTAATAATCAAATCATGCAATGTCCAAGTCGATCTATTTGTTTAAAACGTAAAATATTTTAAATATTGGCATGATAATAACTACTGTAATAACTTAAGACAGAAGGTCCTTTAAGTAGAGACTAAATAGATTAGCCGATTTGGTATTACATGGATCTCACAACTTTTTACGGTAGAAAGACTGAGCTGCGAGACTTGGGTTTTTTTACAGGATGTTTTTGATGGCGTCTCACTTCTTTTTGTAGAGTCCTACTTTTTGGTACCTATCTACACTTATTATTTTCTATTATACAGTAATAATGATTCATTAACTGCAAATGTAACCTTGTAATCCTATACATTTATATGGGATTACAAAGTTATTCATGCAGTTGGTGTATTTGGAAAACTGGACCGAAATTACAAAATATTTAAGTTTTCCCATGATTAAGACACTAAACTCTATTTGTATTCTAAATTTGAAGCTTCTATATCTGCTAGAAGTGCCTTAGACTTTTGATGATCGGTGAGTCAGTCAGTGAGTGACAAAATTTAGAAACTTTAACAAGTTGTCATTCTTAAACTACTGGTTCAAATTGACTGAAATTTTAAATATACCGTGTTTATATAATGCCTGATTAGTTACTGAAAATTCAGGTTTCTTGTTTTATCCACAACGAAGTTATAGGGGGTTGAAAATGGCCTGAATTGCTTCGAGAAAAGGATGGTACGGCCGTGCCGCTGTTTTTTGCTCGACTTGGCGGGGGGCACTGCCGTGCCCCCAGATTTGTCGAACTAAGTACCTTAAATTGATATAACTTTTTTATTAATGAACCGATTGTAATAAAACAAACCACATATATTAACATGCATTAAGAAAACAGCATTTAAGTCGGTTAAGCCGTTTCTGAGATTAACGATTACAAATGCACAGACAAACAGACAAAAATTATAAAAATCATTGTTTTGGCTTCTACTACATTAATAAAGGTCCCCAATAACACTTTTTCTTATATATACATTTTATGTACAGACCGACCCCTTTATAATTTTATTATAAGTATAGATATATTTATTAGGATTATAAAAATTTTGAACGTATCTGGATTCGCCATTTTGGATATCGTCCAAGAGTTTTAGCTTATTAAGCTGTACACTTATATTCTGCTATATTTTTTTATTACGTGATTATAACGTTTCTTGGTAGTATTTATTTTTATTTTTTTTTTCCCGACTGCTAAGGCAGTTATGTTTTTGGCGCGTATCTTACATACATACGTATGTATGTACGTAATATTCTTTATTACCTCATATCTCCAGAACCGCTGAACGGATTTACATAATTGAGGTATCGTTAGATTGGTATTAGCAGCCCAAGTGTTCTTAGATAGGTGGCGTTAACAATCATGGCGACTGTGGGAAGCCAACAAGAAAAAATCGTTTCCAATACCACAATATGAGTATCAAATTCAAAAGCTCAATACGAGGATTTCAAAAAGGTATATCATGATTATGATTACCATAATAAATCATAACAAAAAAGTGAAAAATAAAAACATACTTGTAAAAAACTTTCTTTAATCAATAAAATATTTACCAGGAACCCCGCATAATTTAAAGAGGTCCCGACTGTTAATCCTAATAAACTATTGGGCTTGTTTATTTTCTTTTCAGTTTTATGCAGTCGGGGTTTTTATTTTATAAATATATTTTTTTTCTTTTTTATTCGTATTTTAACATATGAGCGTATATGAAATAATTACCAACTACAAAATGCAATATAGCGTATACGTTGTAATGTTTTACAACGTATACGCTATAGTGCACTTTGTAGTTGGTAATTTTTTTTTTCGTTTTATTCTTCCACCCACCTTTGCATAGCCGGTTAAACAAAGATAACCTCGTCCTGAACTAGTATTGTATCCGCAACCGTTAAGTACAGTCAGATATTTCCCAATTTTATAATTTATACATGTAATATATACTTAATAATTTTAAAATCTAATATAAATAGATAATATATAAAAATATCTGTTCAATATAATTATATTGGTAAAGATTCTTACCAACATAATTACGCAAAAAAAATTGTTTCGCGCTAACCTCAGGAACTCACCTGAATCCCAATGATGAGAATCGAACCCACAAACTGTCGCAATTACAGTCAAACTTTGTGCCTCCAAAATATACACATATATACCTATTAAGTAGGTTTATTAGAAACAAGTATATATACCGAATAAATATATTTTGCAATAATCAATTCAATTATTCCAGCACAGTGACTTTTGGTAGCAAATACAACTATTAAGTCCGTATTACCGCAATGACTAATTCACTCATTAATCTTCTCCCAAGGTTTCTTTAGCATTCTTAAGATGGTACTCAATTCATCTTGCGGATTAAAACTGGCATTCCGTACCATTTCCTTGGAGAATGATAGTATAAACTTTAAACTGTAATAAAGAGGTTATAAACTTCGTTGCAGTAAAATGTACAAAAAAAGTTAGTTTAATTTTTAAATTAGTTTTTGCTTTGTCGGCACATTTTTTTAAATTTTGCCGATATTCCGAGCGTAGCGTGACAGGTAAAGAGAATCTAGTGTTGAAACACTCCGTTCTCCTACCGACTGTTCAAATTTGAAACAATCCATGTTGAATAGCGGAAGTCAACGCCGCGCTGCCATTCACCAAAGTCTTTAGGAAAGACACGCTGTCGTGTCTAGGAAAGACACGCTGTATCATACAAATAGCGGGGTAGTCAGAGGCAACCTAGTATACTCTATATGACATTTTATCCCTGATTTCCGAGAAATTTCATGTTGGGTAGCGTAGTTAAACGCAGCACTTTCTCTTGCTACTAGAAATGAAATTATTTCATTTCCCCATATTAAAAAACTTTAAATATTGTAAACTTTACGGATGAAGCCACAAGTGGTTATATTATTAGAAATAAAATCTCTATATATAATAAGACAGTAAAAATATTTTGTCTGTACATTTAGTAGTTTTGACTGAAATGGATAGAGGGACACTTAAAAAGACTAATAGAAAGCAAAAAGATTTTTTTTGAATTTCTTGTCTGTCTGTCTGTCTGTCTGTCTGTCGACATATTGTTGTCCGCATTTTTCTCTGAAACTACTGAACCGATTTACTTGAAAATTTCACCAATTGCTTTGTTTTAACTCAATTTAGGTTCTAAAGTTTGGTTCATCAAAATCGGTTCATTAAAAAAAAAGTTATCGTC
>JAATLQ010036615.1:0-17466 GCA_013421005.1 Heliconius erato x Heliconius himera | reverse complement strand
GAATCGCGCTGGTATGACCCTGGCTAAAGAATGACGTTCGAAACGTCTGGGTTATATGATTATTAAATCATTAATCATGTATTTTAAGCGGGCGAAGCCGTGGGCGAGCCGCTAGTCTAAAATATACCAAAATGGGATATTTTTTGGTGGCAAAGTGTTATATCATTTTTATATCAAACCTCTTTAGGCAGAAATAGAGATAAATAAAAAAGTAGGACTACTTACTTCTATTTAAAACAAAAATCTGATTTTCTTACATTCGGCATACTACGCTGCCTGTTTGCTTTGAAAGATATTATTTAATGTTCCACTCTTTTCTTCTTAAAAAATAAATTAATAACTGAAGATTTTTAGTATCCAACTAAACCTTCCAATGTATTCTTTCTTATATTTCGTATATTAATCCTGAGGGAAAAAAGAGGTCATTGTATAATATTCGTACATTCGGATCTGTGCCAAATAAGCCTTTTAGTTTAAATTAGTCCGCAACTTTGTAATCGAATCGGCCAATTATAATAATATAAGGAATAAATATTTAACTTAATTCAAAGATGAAATCTTTTATTTTTTGCCTGTAACATAATACCCAGAAAGAACTTAGCGTTAAGATATCGCGTTCTCGACTTTCAGCCAAATTTCAAGATTTTGCATGTTGGCTAAAACCTTTAATTATATTTTCCATTACAACACTACAGATTCCTGACTAAAACTTACGTAAATTAAACGTCTGTACGTATCTAAATGAAGACGTACGAATACATCAAGCGCACTAATTGTACACGAGCTTGGTATCGTATTATCAAATATTAATTGGTACGACTAGGGTGGCCACTTCGGTCAGTCGAAGTTAAATTGTTGTTACTTTAGAAATTTTGTAGATTTTTATACTATGATTAAACGCAACAGGTTGTGGGTTCCATTCCCACTTGGGGAATTTAATTATTTAATATTTTCATTTTTTCGATCTGGTATCTAGGTAAAGGGCAGCACAGTTGAGTTCCACCACTCAACATGCAATGCTTCCAAAATTCGGCGGAAAATGGTGAAGAGAGTTTCTTAACACTAGGCTTACTCTGTCTATCCTGCTACGGGCGGGGTACAGCGTGAAGCTAAACAAATCTGCATACATACTCTTTCCCTCACTTTCTGCTGAATTTTTGAAATATTGCGTGTGGCACTCCGCGTCTGCGAGAGTGGAGAAATGAAAAGTATTTAATTATATTCATTCTCCGAACGGGAATCGAATCTACCACCGTCGCGATTACAGTTAGAGGTACACATTTTAATATTATATAAAATACCATAATCCTTTTATTCACAAATGTGTGGTTAACCAACGAGCACAGGCGTAAATGGACGATTACGAATAATTCGAGCGTCCCACATATTACCGGGCTCAATGAAACTTGACCATTTAATCGAATCCCATATAGGCTTGCCTTCATTAGAACGTTTCGGAGAATACAATGTTATGTCTTTATTTGTGTTTGTGTTTAGATATTTTTTTGGAATTTTCATTACTAGTTAAAATATATAATAATATATTATATTTTTTTAACGTGCTGAAATATGTGTTTGGAGGTTCCTATCTATCATACTTAAGGAAATATTCCGCCGAAATCGAGACATTGTATGTTGAGTGACGGAACTCAACTTTTTAACGTACCAGAGCGAAGAAATAAGAATATTAATAGATATTCATTAATTTTCACAGAGTGAGAATCGAACCACGAACGTCGAATTACGGTCACACGCTTGTGCCTTTGCGCCACGACTTCCTCAGATAAAATTATTATACATACAAAAATGTAAATGTAGATTATATTTTAATTAGTTCAATATTTCAATGAGGCCGGCGCAGCGGCACGAGGTGTGACTGCAAGACCGACTGGTGGTGGGTTCGACCCCCACTCGAGGAGATGAAATATTTACTTAAATTTATATTTCCATTTCTTCGCTCTGGTGTCGAGGTTAAGCGCGGCGTTGAGTTCTGCCACTCAACACGCAAAGCTTCCAGAATTCGGCAGAAAGTGGGGAACGGAGTGTCTTAACACTAGGTTCCTTCTGCCTACCCTGCTGTGTGCGGGATACAGCGTGAAGCTAATTTTTTTTTATTTTTTTTCAATATTTCAATACTTTTACTTTAAAATTGCACTTGTTGTTATAAAACAAATACAAGGAATGTAATATACAAATAACATTAACGAAAAGACCATTCATATTCAAAATTATACAGAGAAAGGAAGAAATAACTTATTCTTTTTAAGTTCTTAAGAAATCTCAAATTACTTAAGAAAATAGACAAAGAAAAACAAGCGGAAGTTCAAATTGAACTAACCTAACTAGAGTGTGCCACGTTTCAGAGATGTATGAGACTGAGTCGTTCATCCCACTCGTTTCCGGTTCCGCTTTAATTAATAGCGACGCGAGGCTCTGCGGTGAAAGATTTCAACTGACTATGTTTTTGGCGAAGCCTTTCTAATAATTAGAAGTGACATATCCATATATACAATTTTAGAGCTGATCTAGATGGAGTGCTAATAGATGTTATTTATTTATTTAGCTTCACGCTATATCCCACGTATAGCAGGATAGGCTGATAAACTTAGTGTTAAGACTCTTCGTAAACTTCGCACCGCCCAATTTTAAAGACATCGCTTATTGAATGGCGGAACTCGACGTCACACTTTGCACTTTCGTGGTGGTAAATCAGAGCGAGGAAATTTTAATAATACTCTCCGAGCCTACTGTACTACTTATTGCAGTACAGCCAGCCGCTGTACCACTGGACGACCTTGTTGCATGTGGAAGCTTCTAGTATCTCTTTATTAAGTCCAAGTCATTAAAACGCGTCATCTAAACAAGCCTGTAATTTATTTTAAAGATAAAACATTATCGATTAATTTAATGTTATAAGAAAAAAAACGATATTTTATATTCCATTCTATTTGTTTTAATTTGGCTTTAAATAAGTAATGCATGTCTATTTGATTGTTAGCTCTATGAAGTATTAAATAACACGGTACGGGCGTATCCGGCGCAAAGGAACGTTAATTCAGCGTCCAACTTATCAGTATCATTACATAACGCTCTAGGCCGTTTCTATTATAAATGAATACAAATTTAAAGCATGGAGAGCTTGAAAGAGACAGATATAGAGCTTGTTTGACTCTCTACTGAAATTATTTCAAAATATCTAAATCTATCTAAGAACTAGACCTAAGTGTATGGTCCTCTGAATTACAGAAAAAAATCTAGATTTAAGTCAACGCACTCAAATATACAACCTTTTATTGAACCTTTTATGGATTTTGCTGAATTTTATACAAAATTCATTGTGTAATTAATATCTCTATAATTTATATACCTCCCGTTGATTTATAATTATGATATTTGGAAAAAAATCCCAAAAGTGAAAAAATGTAAGGTTTTCATAGAAAGAAATCATTACAAACTTATATTTGTAGTTTATTTCATACAAAATGAGTACATATACCCGCAAACTTAAAGTGTGTTTTTTGTAAACTTTAAAAAAATGTGATTCTCATTGACTGACAATACTGAAATTGATACGGAAACCTGGTGAGCTCATCCGACTCGCACTTAACCGATTTTTTTATTTAGCTTCACGCTGTATCCCACATATGGCAGAATAGGCAGAGGGAACCTAGTATTAAGACATTCTGTTTCCCACTTTTCTATGAATGCTCTACTAACAAAAAGACAAAAATATTATAAAACACTCCGTTCCTCACTTTTTGTCCAATTTTAAAGACATTGCGTATTGAGCGATGGATGGATTCAATGCTGCCTTTACTAGAGCGAGCAAATGAAAATAATTAATTCTGCCGAGTGGAAATTGAACCCACAACCGTCGCGTCGTCAGTCAGATGCTCTGCTTAAGTAAAATCTTATATTAAAAAAATATATATATTTGTCAGACAGAGCCAGGTCGTAACGCTAGTTCTACTATAAGTAATGAGAAATCTGAAGAGGTATATTACCAAGTTTCATTCGTTAAGCCCCCTACAATGTATCGTATGCTAATGATATTCTTGGCTGAACTCGCTATTTAGTTAAAACGGTGTTTAGCGCAAAATTTTGACTTTAATTACACCGATACAAAATTTTGGGTATAAATTTGGTAATTATAAGTTATAATTTATTGCTTTAACAAGATGCTTTTGCAAGATTCTGTGAGCGTAAACCCGATGATTGTAGGTTCGTTCTGTGGATCGAATAATCAATGATTATATTAAAATTATTTTCACTTCTGGTAGACAAAGCGTGGGGTTAAGTTCCGCTAATTAATTTTTGAAATTTAGGGGAAAGTTGAGAACAGAGTTTATTAACACACAGTCTTACTAATATTATAATTTTTAAAACAAGTGAAGATGGATAAATGTTTGTTCCACTTTCGCTAAAGCTACGGAACAGATTTAGATGAAACTCCACAGTATAATATAGCTTATATATCAGAATAGCATAAAAGCTAGAATTTGCATAAAGTTTTCTTTATAATTTGCCTGTAAGTTTAAGCGAGCGAAGCCACGGGCTGGTCGCTAGTTGTATATATTTAGGCAACGGTGTGACAGTGGGTAGACTAATCCTTGTCGCACTTTAATCCTCACCCCGGTATTCCAATGCGGATTTACTGCGGATTTGGCGGGCGAAGGGCTTATTCAATTAGTCTACATCTCATCATCGGTATATTAAACTTTTGTTTAAGTTTTTCTAAGTATTTTTTCATATTGGTATAAATATTCTAGTATTTGTGTAAAGGGAAAACATTTTTTTTCTATATGAGAAAACGTATAATAAATTTAACGTAGTGGGACTCGAACCCACGCCTTTTGGAAACCATTCATGTGTTTTGTTTAAGTTCTACGTTGTTACCTAGCTACGTCGAAGTCCTTAAATACGCTTGTTACAAATTATTAATGTTGTTAGAATCAATGCAGGGATTTTTTACAATATTAAAATTTCTCTTTCTTTTTGCCTTTTCTTGAAAACTATTAAAAAATTAGGCTGTCGTGGCCCGGGATATAAGAGTGTGATTGTGACGACGAGAAGGAACGAGAGAACGAGGGTTGCGAGTTTGATTCTCACTCAGGGGAATGAAAAGTTACATATTTTCAGACTTCACTCGACCTTTTTTAAATAAATTTTTTCCACCTGGGGAACTGAAGTGTATTAATAGGAACGAAAGGTTCCCTTTGCCGGTCCTACTATATGCGGGATACATGATTCATCTGAAAGAAATTCCAATTAGCAATTAAGAGATATTCCCCTAACGTGGACGGTAGGAGAGAAATATGTAAGTGTGAAGACACTCCTTATTCGGGAGTATGAATTATTTTAGTTTTCTTGCATCTGAAGCCGATTGCTGGTTGACCAGAGCGAGGAAATAATAATATTAAATATTTCATTTTCTTGACTGGGAATCAAACGCACAACCGTCCCGTTTACAGGCATGCTTATGCCCCTGCGCCACGACCCGTCTGAATGCGGAAATATAATTCAAAGTAATCCTGCCTTTAGACATATATATTATATTATAGAAAATTGTTATTTGTATATAATTGAATATATGACCACTAACTTAAACTTCAGATCGTTTCACTTCATTTGCAATATTTTCTAACATCATTTTCAAGATAAATTGCTTTATAAATCCAAACGCCCCGTCGCGATATTGGTTTCAAAGACCGTTATAGGTTATAACAGCTTTATATTGGTTGATAACATTAGGTATTTTTTGGATGGTTATTATTAAATAATGTTAGAAAAAGAAAAGAGAATAAATGTGCTGGTAGTGAATTCGATTCCAAGTTAAGGTAAAATCTATTGTAACTTAGTTCATATATTTTAAATTAACTAAACTTTACATCACTAGCTTCAAAGCTTTCAATTGTTTCAAATAAATATAGTATTCTAAAGACTGATATCCACTTGCTATATCTTCTTTATTTTGTCCCGCTTCAAAATTAAAAGTAACTTTTTATTGTAACAATATTCCGCGTAGCTACGCTATCTAGATTGAAAATAGCATTTAGACTCGTGTCGCATTGCGTGACACCATTGTGGCGTAGGTGCACAAACATGCGACTGAAACGAGGCGGTTGTGGGTTCGATTCCCATTTGAGGGAGCGAAATATTTTATAATTTCATTTCAAGTGGAGAACGGCGTGTCTTAACACTAGGTTCCCAAATTTTCTCTGCCTACTCTGCTGCATTTGAAGTTAAATACAGTCGAAAGTACGTGAAATACAGTCGAATTAATAACCTCTTTTTCTTACAGAAGTCGATTAAAGAAATATAGATTAAAGGGTGTATAAGAGCACTAAAAGATCCCAAAATTCCTACGGAATGACACAAAATGGAATTTTTCAGTTTCCTTTTAAAACTCTATGCAAACAAACTTTTGGGCGATCATTAGATTAATATTTTTAAATTTCACGCTATACCATGGTATGCAAAACCGGAACCTAGCGCTGACACACTCCGTTTCCCACTTTCCACCGGATTGCGGAGGCGTTATGTGTTAAAAGGCTTAACTCAACGCCGCGCTTTACCTAGTTACCAGAGCGAAGAAATGAAAATGTTAAATATTTCATTTTCTCGAATCGGAATTAAACCTACAACCCGTCGCGTTTACAGTCACACGCGTGTGCCCCTATGCCACGATTGGCCTCTAGTGTAATAATGGTGTAATAATTTTATTTGTAAGAATATACATACATACATCTATAATACTTCCACTTTTATAATTTCAAATGAATTGGAAGATATTGTCTGTGACAGTAAACCAGACGAACAAATAATATTATTCATTCAAGTACGGTTTCTTGGTATCTAATTGAATTAACTAAAAATAACTATGTTGAGACTGTCATGGCGTAGCGGGACAGTGTCTGACTGATAACGCAACGGTTCTAGGTTCGATTCCCACTCGGGTTCGGGGCGGGGAAATTATAACTCATTCCAAGTTATAATTTCCCCACTCGGGTGAGAAGACAAAGCGCGGCGTTGTGTTTCGTCACTCAACAACACAAATTATGTTCTGCCTACATCTATATATAGTGTACAGCATGTAGCTAAAAATTATAATATAAGAATATTTTATAAAAATTATAATATAAAAATATTTACGAGTAGTGTCAGCTTCACCCTGTATCCCGCACACTGCAACATATGCAGAGGGAACCTGGAGACATTACATGGTGAGCGGCGGAACTCAACGCCGCTCTTTGCTCCGACATCAGAGCGAAGAAGTAAAAATATAAATTTAAATAAATATCTTAGTACTTAAATATCTTAGTTTAGTTTAGTTTCGTTCTTAGAAAATTAATTTAGAGGCGGTCTTTCGCGGTATTTATCTTAAAGATTATAAGTATATTAAATTTTCCTTTGAACAATCTATTTGTATACTTAGTAAATACGAATAAACACGTCGTTGAGTTTCGCCACTCAACATGCAGTATTTCGAAAATTGGGCGGAAATTGGGGAACGGAGTGACTGCACACTAAGTTCCCTCTGCGTTACCTGATAAATGTTGGATGCAGCGTGAAGTTAAAAAAATACCCAATACCCACTTTAAGTACCAATTAAGCTCATATTCTAATTTGTTGCTAATTTAAAAAAAACTAGTTTTGACTGATGATGAGTACTAATTTCAAGATTACAAGTCCATAGAAACGTTGACTAATTTATATTGCGGGTATAGGTTATGATTTCGCGGCTATCTTCATACAAAATGCAGCGAAAACGACGAGTAAATGCTCGTCTCTCTTGATCGCCTTGACTTAGAAGGTCGATTTTTTTTGTGCCTCAACAGACAGCAGACCTGAATTAATATTAAATATTAATTTTAGCTTGATACTTTTACGCGATCTCTAGATAAATGGTTTTGATAGACGTAGAGGCAGACAACGAAGTATTACTAAAAAGGTTCCATTTTCCTTCTAAGGTACGAAGCCCGAAAAATATAAAAAAATGTAAATAGTCCATAAATGAAAGTCTTAAGAGATTAATAAAAAAGTATTAAACTTTTTTCTACGTTGAATACTTAGACGAACGGAGTAAATGGACAAAAAAAGTGTGAAACGGAGTGTTTTACCACTAGATTCCTAATGCCTACTCTGCGATACAGCGTGAAAAAAAAAATAGTACTCTGACTTCAAAAACTTAACTTATTTCTAAACTAAATCCCATTGAATGTAAAGACATTATGGGATTCCCGGAAAATCGATGAAGCGCTGAAAAGTGATGGAGTAATTTATGAATTTACTCCATCCCCCGGTTGCCATGGCAGCGACCCGGCACTGATTCAGCAAAATACTGAACAAAGTATGTGGATGATATATGGATATGTTATATGGTACTTATATAATAGGAGACTAGCTTTTCCCAGCAGCTTTGTCTCCGTGATCAAATTGTAATAACTTATAAGTTGTGTATGACACATGATATACTCTAAGTCTTCAAAGTACCTAAGCGTCTGACCGCAGCTATAATGAGTTTCAATTTGAACTTGTAGTTTGTGAGATTAATGGATTTAACTAAACAAACTCTTTATACTTTACAGTAATAGTATAGATTAACGGGATTGTGGAACAAAACGGGACAGTATATGTTGGGTTGTGGGTTCGTTTCCCACTGGTAGGAATGAATATAAAATGTAAATGAATTGAATAATCTACTTAGACTGTAATGAGTGTAAAAACACCTTATTTTTAAAAGTAATAAAATTATTAATGAATTGTAAGAAATTGTCAACAACTTATTTTTAACAATTAATTCGGACCTATGTCAATAAAAATAAAAATTGAAAATAAAACAGAATATACCAGAAAATATAACAGCTGACTATACAAGAAGGGATCATAATGCTTTATTTTTTATAACGAAATGAAATCTTAATACAAAACAAAAGTTTTATTTTCGTTAAGCACAATAATCTTCTTTTTTTGTTGCTCTTAACCTGGCTTCCTTTAATAAATTATATATAATAAAAATATAGAGGGCCATATATTGAGCTATGTTGAGGCCAGTCGTGGCGCAGTGGCACGGTATGTGACTGTAAAACCGACTGGTTATGGGTTCGATCCCCACTCGAGGAGATGAAATATTTACTTAAAATATTTATATTTCCATTTCTTCGTTTGGTTTCGAGGTTAGGCGCGGCGTTGAGTTCTGCCACTCAACACGTAATGCCTCCAGAATTCGACAGAAAGTGGAGAACGGAGTGCCTTAACACTAGGTTCCCTCTGCCTACCCTGCTGTGTGCGGGATACAGCGTGAAGCTGAATTGATTAATACAATATACATACATAAATATAAAATAAAATAATATAATTACCATTAATTTACAAAAATAACTATCTGACTTGACTGAAAGAGAAATCAGAAGAAATGTATGAGGGAGAATTAAGATTGAACAGAATGGAATAAAGTAGAGAGCAGACAGAGCAACCTGGTCTTTCTACGTCCAGCCACTGTGAGCCCTCTGAACTGCTTCCTACTAGGTGAAATATGGTCATACTTGGGCAGGTTATAAATAAAACGTATGTACGTGTTGAACAGCCTTTCAAGTTTATTTAATACAGCAGCAGTAGGCAGAGGGAACCTAGTGTTAAGACACTCCGTTCCCCACTTTTTCCCCACTTTTTCCCCACTTTACTGTATTTTGTGTATATCATATAATAATGTTTTTTTTGCACAATTATCTATTAATTTAAATTAGATCGAGCACACCTACACAACTATCTCCCACACAACAAGATTGGCTGGTAGAGAATGCTTTTTAGCGTTAAGCCCACCTTTTGTACATTTTTTTTTATTTCTAAACGAATAATCTGTTAAGAATAATCTGTCTTTTTTTATTTCTAAAAGAATAATAGTAATAACCTGCAATAAAGAATAAATAAATATATATATACGTAAATTAAATTTGTTTAATTTATTCCTCTTATTTGTACTATCTTGTTGGAGCGGCCGCGGTCATGAATAGTTTTCCACAATTATAAAAGTTGCAAGATTTTACGTCGGTCCCTATCTTCAGGAGTGCGTGTGCATTCGTTAATAGAACAAACTATCTTACATTTTCACCCTTTGCTTTGTGTAATTAAACCTAAAATATTATTTTAAATAGAAATTGTATGGCAATCATTTCATGTAAAATTAAATCTATACCACTACCACCACCACTTTTCTGGTTCTACCGCCGTATTATCATTATCTTATTGTATTTATATTAGATTTAGAAAATAAAGATAACTCGAGTGGAAATCGATCTGTTTATGAGACGACTAAGATGTTGTGCTGCTGCGTCATGACGACCTCATCGAATTTTATTTTTATACTATTTTGATATAAATAAGCTATATTCATGCTACAATGATGAGTGTCTTGGGATTTAATTTGTAACTTAACCTAGTTGCTTTAGATTGTATTCTCTTTATTATTTATTTTATTTTGATTGGCCATTAGTGTACGGAAGGCCATCAACCAAAATATACTATCTTTAAAATGGTCTCCCTCTCTCTCTCTTCAGTCGGTCCCTCAATGCTGAGGATTGTGACTTCGCTGCTGTGTGTAGCGCTTGATTTCCTTCCATTTGTTGCGGTTCCGGCTCAACAGATTACCGCGCTTATCGGTATCACTAGGTGTTGGGATACTTGATCTGACCATTTTTTGGGCTGCGTCCTCTCGGTCTCTGGATATCTGGATATTCTGTGCCTACCTTTAAAATTTGAAGAGTTCATAATACTTATTTTTTTCATTAAAACGACATCGTATTCATATGGTAATTAATGTTAGTATAATTTACTTATATTATTTACGGCATTATTTCTAAATATCTCCTTTATATCAATAGCTGTCACTGTAATTACGAGGACGTCGTTTGATATTGTTTCCATTACCGAATGTATTAAGTGGCGGTAGTGTGCTTTCTTTTCCGGTGGATTTCCAATAAAAGCACAAACAACGCGGCATTCGTGTTAATTATGTTCTAAGATATTTTCGAGAAAACTTGTTATTAGAATTTGTATTAAAGTATTGTACCTATAAATCAAATTAAATCAGCTTCACGCTGTATCCCGCACACAGCAGGGTAGGCAGAGGGAACCTAGTGTTAAGACACTCCGTTCCCCATTTTCTGCCAAATTCTGGAGGCATTGCGTGTTGAGTGGCAGAGCTCAACGCCGCGCTTAACCTCGACACCAGAGCGAAGAAATAGTAATATAAATTTAAGTAAATATTTCATCTCCTCGAGTGGGGATCGAACCCACGACCAATCGTTTTAAAGTCACACCCCGTGCCGCTGCGCCACGACTGACCTCAGTATTGTACCTATATATAAATAGAATTGAATTGAACAAGATGGAATAAAATAATTATAAAAGTTGGATTTGTGTCTGATTGGTTGGTTCGGCCGACATTATAAAAATATTACATTATCATCTGGGTAGTAATACGATTGAAAATTTTCAAGTAAGTCTGGGTGGGGCAAGAAATAAGAAGGCAAAGGGAGCTTTATGTTAAGACAATCCGATCACCGGTTCCCGCTTTATTTTCGAGATATTACGTGTTGAGTGGCGGAACTCACCGTCACACTATGTTACTAGAACGAGAAAATCAAAATAATCTATTTCCTCGAGTGAGAATCGAACCCACAATCGTCGCATTTACAGTTAGAAGCTGGCCGAATGCGCTACGACAGTCAAAACAATTTAATATTATAAAGTAAATAGAGCAGAACATAACATATTAAAATATTAAAACAAAATATAAAATCTAAGTAAATACCCTGTTTAATTGCTAAATTACTCTAAGCTTGAACTAATAAAATAAACTTTTCTCTCAAAGGGATTCCGGTTTTCGAGGGTTATGAATATTTGATTAGTTTACTAGTAATATAAAATGAATAGGTTACTTTTAACCTGAGTTTATCGTTGCGTACATATAAATGTTAGGTCCGATTTAACCCAATGGTTGCATCTATTGCGTTAAATCAGACAAATTTATTAGGATATAAATTCTAATATAAGTTTTTTTTAGTTTCACGTTGTATCCCCACTTTCCATTTGATTTCTTGAGTGTTCGAAACTCAGCTTCGTTCTGTCTTGTTGCCAAAGCGAGGAAATAAAAATAATTCATTCTCTTAAATCATCAGTTCCCAACCAGTGGTCCGGGGACTAGTAGTGGTCCGCAGCAGCTAAAAAATGGTCCGCGAAAGATTTAAAATTTTGGTGTTTGAGCAAAGTCTGCTTACAGTTCAGTTGTTTCCTCTGTAAAACATAAAATATTTTGTTTTATATTTACTTAAAAATTCACACACCCTATCATACAAAATGTCAGATTTTTTTAAAACGTTTGTTAAATTATTAATTTATTTTTATTATACCTACAATGTGGTCCCTGCTAACAAGAATTCTATGAAAGTGGTCTCTGATCAAGAAAAGATTGGGAACCCCTGCCTTAAATGAACGTCAAACCCACAACCATCGCGTTTACAGTCAGATGCTGAATGCAATTGTGACATAATATAATATGAACAACTTCCAATAAAGGGGTTACATATGTATGTATATCTATGAATCTAGCATCCACCAATGGAGGCCATTGTGGCTTATTAGGACAGCGTCTGCATGTAAGCAGTGAGTTCGATAACCACTCGGAGCAAACAATTTTATATTTATATTTTAATTTCTCCGGCCTATTATAGAGAAAGCACGGTGTTAAATTCCACCATAGAAATTACAATTACTCCGTTGAAAAGCAGTAAACATAGTATTTATATGTACAAAAATAAAAAAACACATATTTTTTCTTTATAGAATCAAACCAACCAGCAACATACGAATATAGAAAGTCCTACAAAAGTGATTAAAACTTTCAACACACAATCTCTTCGGAACGTCCAAAGTTTTGGCAAATTGCTGGCTTTGTGAGCTTTTTACAAGTTTTCAATACGTATTTATTTCTATTGAAGTTTAATATCATAACTGGTTGAAATTGAAGTTAGGACTTAGGACCTATTATTTAATATAATTTAAATAACTAGAAGCATTATTTTGTCTATGGTTATCACATGAACTGCTGATTAAGAAAGATTATTGGGTTCTTCGAGCATTATGGTTAGGTTTACACTGGCAGATTGAAATATATACGGTACTGGCCATCCACGTTGATTCCACATCGTTTCCAGAAGTTTGGAAATATTCTCAAGTTTCTTAGTGAACTACTTCGGTGAATATAATAGCATCTCTTTGTTTCACATCTCGTTGCGGTTAGATAAGATAAGAGCTATGATTATGTAATCGGATCGATATGAATACAAACAAATCTCTAAAACATAACCCGAAATAATTTAATATCCGTAACCGAAATTTACACTGTATATCAGTTCTTCTTAAATCCGTATCCAGATCTGAAATGAAAATCGTAACATTCTTAGTTTATAAAAAAAATCAAATCAGCTTCACGCTGTATCGCGCACACAGCAGGGATGGCAGAGGGAACTTAATGTTAAGACACTCCGTTCCCCACTTTCTGCCGAATTCTGGAGGCATTGCGTGTTGAGCGGCAGAACTCAGCGCTGCGCTTAACCTCGACACCAGAGCGAAGAAATGAAAATAAAAATTTAAGTAAATATTTCATATCCTCGAGTGGGGATCGAACCCACAACCAGTCGGTTTTATAGTCACACTTCGTGCCACTTCGCCACAACTTGCCTTAGTGTATAATGGTATTAAGTAATATGTTTCATTAATATTAACGTAGCCAGTGAAATTATTAATTGTTCGCAGTTTGAAAGTGTCACTGTATTTTCTCTTGGTGTCTACCAAGTCAGAATAAACACTAAATATTATTTCTAATTAAAAAAACTATTGTCCCTTATGTGCAAATCCAGTATTTGATTCTGCTTAAATATTATACTAAAGTTGTTGATTAAAATGAAATGTGAATGAAAATGTGTTAAAAATTTAATGTACTACCCGCAGCTTTGACTACTAAGTTATATGTTTTTATCAAGTTACGTCAAAAGTGTCATGATATGCGGATCGAGTCCGTACATTCAAAATTTCATACTTTTTTTCCTTATTTAACTAATTAAGTTGAAATTAGCCACTCAACCAAAAAGACTAACCCTTAATAAAAAATCTCCCAACACGGAATAATAATATATAAAATGCTGTCGGGGCGAAGCGCGGCGTTGAGTTCCGCCACTCAACACGCAATGTCTCCAGATTTCGGCGGAAAGTGGGGAATGGAGTGTCTTAACACTAGGTTCCCTCTGCCTGCTGAGTGCAGGATACAGCATGAAGCTAATTTTAATTTAATTTTTAAAAATATTTTATTGATAATATTCATATTTATACATATTATGGGCTATTGATTCTCTAAATAAGTATATATTGTGTTTAAGAAATCAGTGACTTTCCTGTTTTAAACATTTATGTGATATTGTCAAGTGCAAAAAAAAATAAGTGTAAGACTAAATTAGTAAAAAGAACAATTGAAGCAAAGTAAAAAAAAAACAAAGGATAAAAGCTATTCTTTTATATGGTAAAGTTTAAACTTAGAAAACGGAGTTTTCACACTATTGACCTGACCACTAAGTTCCTAGGTTCCCTCTGCCCATCTTGTATGTGTAGGATACACAATGAAGAAAAAAAAGGTTTAAAGAAAAATCTAATACCTATATACATATATTTATACAAGGATTGTTACATTTCTCCCATCCAATAGTACCGCAGTTCGAATACTATAAAGGATTCGGGCGTTCGTTATTCAGACGGGCGGCAGTCACCTGATTATTCGCTTCGCTGGTTTTTAGTGAAGTGCCTTTCTTATATATCGATATTGTATTTTCATACTTTAGTATGTAGAGAAGTCTTTTTAATATTATTTTTCATATTTTATTATTTGGAGAAAATTTAAAATACGGTATTTTTAGTTAAATACATTAGTTATTTGTGGATAATTGTATTATTTAAATATAGTTTCATAAAAGAGTAGTGAGGTAAATAGAGATATGTAAATTAAATAAAATTATGTATAATTTTTTTCATTATACACAAAAAAAATGTATATGTACATAAAATAAAATAAAGTCAAAATTATAATACATAAGAAGTACTCAATCATTTTTTATCCAATAAAGTTTACTATGAGATAGATGGTGATAATAATTGTTGATAGTGAATGCAAAAAGCCATTCTTTATAATATTATATAAGAATGTAATGCTCAGCCACTGACTATTAATTTTATTCATATTGCGTGCAGGAATAGATTAGCGTTATTTTACACTTAAGAAAAACAAATATTTTTTCAGTAACATAAAATTTTGAACGTAGCGGGATTGGACCCGCGCCTTTAAGAAACCTTCCAAGAAAAACTTAAAAGTAGTCTTCAAAGTTATTTTTATACAAATATTATCTCTAGAGTAGATCGAATTTATAACCGGCGCCTGCAAAATCCGGTACTTTGCATCCGGTAGAACGCTATTTTTTATTCAAAATTCATAAATATCTCACATTCTAAAATATTACTAGTCGGTAATCATCACATCACTATGTAAATTTAGTTCTAAGGTCCCTGGTCAGGCGTCTACACATTTTATCCATGTCTTCAATAAGTGTTCTAAAAGCCTCTTTAAAAGGGTAAGTTCTCTTAAAACACTTCTTTTTTTTCATAAATATTTATAAATCTGCACTACTTCAAAAAAGAAATATCTTTGGTTGAATGAACACATACGTGCAGATATTGCAACAGAAAATAGAAATATTATTAACATTTATCAAAAAAAAATATTACGAAGCAAAAATGTATAGCATTAACCCACCCAACCAACACCAGTTTCTCACGCGTAACCCAATTTTCGAGATATTGCGTAATCAGTGGCGAAAACGCCGCGCATTGCTTACTAAAACGGGTATATGAAAATAATTTTAGTACTATCATTCATATCAGTCGCGTTTACAGTACCGCGCTGTCAATGAGAGCCTCAATATTTCTAAGATTTACTCTTTAAAAGTCTCAAAAGTGTAAAGATATTTGTTAAAGCTTCATGTTATATCCCACACATAGGATGACAGGCAGACAGAGGGAACCTGGGAACCTAATGATATGACTGTCCGTTCTCATTATGACATAATATTTGATTTCTTCGAATGCGAATCCAAAACTTGTCGTGTTTACAGTCGCATATCGAGTATGAATATTGCATTTTGAGTGATGGAAGTCAAGGGTGTGCTTTTTTAACAAAGCGGAGAAATCAAAAAATATTAAATATTTTCATTTTCTGCTTCCATTAAGCCCTGGAACCGACAACTATCGTGTTTACGACGACGTTGTCTTTCTAAGCCAAAATGGCCTACGAGATATATTGGCTTCCTATATGGCTGGCTATATAATATTTCTATTTCCGCTCTTATATCCGTCTCTTATATCCGTTTCCATAATAAACATTTTTGCTTCTGGGAAATAATGTTTTAAATGTAAGCATTCGATTTCAAGTACTACAGTATTTTTATATTTAATATAATATAGTCAAATAAAATAATTGTTTACTTTATTATATTAAATTATACGCCATGTCGCGCGTAGGCGGATAACCAATAGTTTTGAGGCACTCCGCTTACTTTTCAACCAATTTTCGAGACCCACTCAACATGCAATGGCGAAACTCAACACCGTTCTCTATCTGCCACAAAGAACGGGGAAATGAAAATAATTTAGTTATAATATATTACCCCTAATAAACATAGACATATTTAAAAATAAGCTTAATAATATTTTACCACTCTGAGTGAAAATCAAACCCACAACCATGACACTATACTATTGCGCTACAAAGGCCTCATAAGAATATAACAATATAAATAAAAATCAGAGCTACGCCTTATCCCAGAGTGCAAAGAGAACCTAGTGTATGACACATTTGACTGCCATTTTACACTCCAAATTACGAGATTTTACATGTAAATTAACACTCAAGAATACCAAAGTGGAAAACAAAAAAAATATTCCCCCAAATAAGAATTGCACCTAAAATCATCGCGGTTTTACTCAAATACTCTACCACTGCGCAACAATAGATATACATAAAAAATATGCTCTATAATCTCTATATCTTATAAAATAAGAACGATTTTTTTCTCTGTCTGGCCTTTCTACGTTATCTTCTTCTAAACCACCCAACGGATTTTGATGTGGTTTTCACCATTATGTAGAGTATTTCTCAGGGAAGGATTATATATGGTTTATTATATGTATATTTTATTGTAATTTGACATAAATATGATAAATGTGTATAAAGTCCTACCCGTTCAGACACTTTCACGCATGCGCTGCTTTAATGGTAAGTACTACATGAAAACAATGTACTAGAGTATTATTCCTCTTAATAAGATCTACAAAAAAGTCAGCGACAGCATATTCGTATCTTCTAAG
>JAATLQ010036614.1:0-40790 GCA_013421005.1 Heliconius erato x Heliconius himera | reverse complement strand
GTGATATCAGACTTGATGGGTTTGAGTATTTTCCTGTATGGAATCAAAAAAGACAACGGTCCAAATATCCTGGATGCAAAACTAACTTTGCCTCGATAAATCTAATGATTGCTTTTGATCTTTCGATCAATGAGCAGATTTATGAAATAAGTTATAAGTATGATTTCTAAATATATAAAATAATAAAATATATAGTGATAGTCATTTCTTTTAAATGGGAAGTGTTCAGTAGAGACGGAAGATACGAAATACGAAGATACGAAGATACGAGAGACGAGATTGATGTGGAAAGGCGTATTGCTGCCGGTGACAACGGAGCCTTAGCTTCATTGATGAGACGGCGAAACGTCAGAACAGCTGCGCGTTTGGCCGTACATAATGCAGTGTTGGTACCGACGTTGTTATACAGCAGCGAAACGTGGGTATTACAGAAGAAGATTGAAGGAAAGATAAATGCCGTGGAGATGCGATCTCTTCGCAGAATATGCGAAGTCAGCTAATCTATTCGAATCCGCGATGAAGAGATACACCGAAATAGCAGGTTCTAGCGAGGATGTCACGTCAACAATGAAGAAGAACGTGCTCAGCTGGTTTGGGCACGTCGAATGAATGAGTGATGAAAGAATGGTAAAAAAGATTTATGATGGAAAAGTGAGTAGTAAGAGAGGTAGGGGGAAACATCTGTTGACCTTCGAAAACACAATATCGAAGATTCTGAAGGAAAGTCACGTAAAAAGCATGAGGACCCCCGGAATGCATGTATGAAGAGGTTGATGACAGTGGACGAGGCGAAAGAGGTATGTAGAGACCGTAGAGTTTGGCGCTCTGTTCTCTCTGGCTACCCCGCTAGGAATAAAGTGTGAAGCTAAGTTAAGTTAAGTACATAAGAAACAATTTCCAAGGCGATTCAATATGTACTAGTTCAATACCAAAAAAGTAAAGTTAAAGCTCAGTGTACCATATGTGGAACTGAAATAAAAAGTTATTTTTTCAGTAAAATATGGTTTTATTTTTATTTTTATAAGTTTTCCCTATCTTCTGATCACTTATTGTAACCTATATATTTTTTTCACGCACGAAAAAAAAATTGAGCCTTGTAGGGTTAAAGAATATATAGTTATATAAAATTAATTCAGCTTCACACTGTGCTGTGGTAGGCAGAGGGAACCTAATGTTAAGTGTAAGACACACCGTTCCTCACTTTCTGCCAAGTTCTGGAAAAATTGCGCTCAATAGAGTGGCGGACCTGAACGCTGCGCTTTGCCTCGATACCAGAGTGAAGAAATGAAAATATAAATGTAAATAAATATTTCATTTCCTCGAGTGGGGATCGAACCCACAACCAGTCGATTTTACAGTCACTGTTTGTGATCCTGCGCCAAGACTGGCCTCCTTTTTTTATATTAATTTAAATATATGTAAGTAAGTTAATCATTATTTTATATATTGTGAATTGACATAGTGAACTACTTTTTCAGAAAGCGTATAAAATTTGAACTCAGAAGGATTTGAATCCACGCCTGGAAACCGTCAAATCACTCTGACCACTAAGCAATACGTCAATACTTATACGCTTAATACGAATTATTTAAGCCAGAAATATTTCATGTCTCCTTCTATAGTAGTTAGTAGTTTTATAGTAGTTAATAGTTTCATAAGTAATTTTTAAAGTGGCGGAACCCAACGCTGCAAACAAATAACTCCCTAAATTTAAAATATAATTTAAATGTTTGAACTTTCGATACATTAAATTTAATTGCACGTTCCAGTACTTTTTAAGTTTGCCAACTATCAAAAATTGAATTTATAACCTACGAATATACAGTTATATTCCGATTATAAAATACACTTCGTTTGAAAACGACTACCTAGAATATAAGCAAAAACAATATTATAAGTAAATTTATTAGGTATTCCCGTCCGTCCGTGCCTACGTGTGAGTCGTTGACCTAGCGTTTATTTTAAAAATCATATTGAAGGAAAATATGAAAAAAATTTAAACATGCGTAGTTATAATATATATAACTACGCATGTTTAAATTTTTTTTAGCACGCTTTTTCACGGCACGGTCTATCACGCTCTATCACGCACGATAAGGTGGATTAAAAATTTTGTGCCAGGGCACTTCATTGCCATTTTGCGCTTGAATAGAAGACACTACGTTTTATAGAAAGCAATTTAATGTTACACTTTGTCTAGAACGGTGAATTGAAAACAAATTCACTGCCTCGTGGATTTTGAACCAGTAACCAATAACTAATGTCTACCCTGCAAACAGCAGAGTGGGAAGAGAGTACATAGTGTTAAGACACTCCGTTTCTCACTTTCCGCTGAATTCTAGAGGCATTGAGTGTTGAGTGGTGGAACTCAACACTCAATGCCTCTAGAATTCCTCCTTTGCCTCGACACCAGAGCGAAGCAATGAAATATATAATTTTAAATAAATATTTTATTTCGTAGAGCGGGGATCGCACCCACAACCGCCGCATTACAGTCATAACCTTGTGCCCTTGCGCCACGACTGCCTCTATAATTATACTTTTAACTGTTATTATTTTGGTCACTTAAAGGTTATACTTACTTGCATATTGCTCTTAAGAAAATATTCTTAACAAGATGCATCACATACATTTAAGAAAAAAAACTGAGAAAACCAAACGTTAACATACGTCTATTTAAAAGAAATAACAGGTTGAGTGACGTAACTAAACACCGCGCTTCAACTATCCCGGAAGCGTTAGCAAAAAAAAAATAAAGTTAAAAAACACAATTTAATATATTCTAATAGTAAATATGAACTATGTAAATAAATCTATCTATCTCGAAATTAGGTCATTTACAACAATGAGCCGATACACGTGGACGCCCGAATCACTAGAACTAACGCGGCCTAGTTAGTTAGATACTATGATGGGATTGATTCAGTTTTGATTCTACGAAATATAACATTGAGATAATATTGAAAATGGTGAGTTCGTACGCTATGGCGCAGTGGCAGTGCGAGTGTAATTGAGACGGGTGTGGGTGGGTGCGATGCCAATATAGCAAGACTAAGCGTAAAGTTGAATTCCGCTGTGTTATATCTCGAATTCGGGTGGAAAGCAAGTACGGACTGTCTTGACGTTATATTCTCGTTCTCTCTCCTGCTGTTTGAGGCTAGAGATTTGAGGCATTTTAAATATCTAATGAAATTAATTCAGATGCAGATTCTGGAGAGTAGATGCTAATGAAATGAAGCTGAATTCTTGATTTTTGATATAAGGTAGGTAAGTAGATACTTTATATGAGTATTTTTTACACTTTAAAAAGTATAATGGAAAATCTGATTTTTTTTCTACTTCTTTTCAATTCATGCTGTACATCATCACACATAGCAGCAGCACATCAGCACATATCCCACACATAGTAGGATAGTGAGAAGGATCGTGGGAACCTTGTATTATATTTATTTTAGAAAACGTATAAAAATTGGACGTAGCGGGACTCGAACCCGCGCCTCCTGGAAACCGACCAGGCGCTCTGACCACTAAGCCATACGTTCTCATCAAGCTACGTCGAAATTTTTATACGCTCGTTACAACTTATTTCTGTTGTAAGCATCTCTGTAGGGAGATTTTTACAAATTTCCGCTACCCAAAGATAATTACTAAGAATTATCGTCTGGCAAGAGAGAATACTATTTATTAAATATTATTAAACATTTTTTAAAGTGTTCATCCACACTTAGGAAAGAAAAATATTTATTTTAGAAAATATATAAAAAATTGAACGTAGCGGGACTCGAACCCGCGCCTCCTGGAAACCGACCAGGCTTAAGCATTGCGTCAACAACCGTTATGTTTAAAAAAACCTTGCATTAATACATGTCGCTCCCATCAAAATACTTCCGTTGCCATTTTCTATCGAGTTACAGAGTGAAAATATTAAATATTTCATTTTCACCAATAGGATTCGAACCCACACCTCGTTGCGTTTACATTAGTACGCTTGTTCTCCTGCACCACGACTCGCCTCAACAAATTAAATAATATGTAATTTTAACGATGTTTCCAAATTGATAATATTTGAGAAAGGCGTCTGGTTTACATATTGGCCAGTTGTAATTTGACTGTGCAAAAGAAAAACATATAAAAAAATACATTGTCGAAATATAAAGCAATTTGAGAAATTTAAAAACATTCTGATAATATACATATGCGTAGGTATACTTATCGTTTTTTAAAAATGTTTTGTATCTCCTTAAAATTTGCTTAATAACTTACTGTTAGCAGTTTTGCACACAAATTCGACGATATATTCTTAAATTTTCTCTTGTACTATTGACAAAGTTCTAAAATGCGCGACGGTGTGAATATAAAGACTGTCGAGGCGCAATGGCACAAACTATAAGCGCGATGGCTGTAGGTTCGATTTCCATTTGGGGAAATTAATTAATATTTTCACATCTTCGCTCTGGTAACAAGGCAAAAGTGCAGAGTTGAGTTCCGTCACTCAAAACGCAATGCACGGGGAACGGAGTGTCTTAGCACTAAGATCCCTCTGCTCATCCTGCCATATGCCTTACAACATGAAGGTGAATGTAAATATATTTTATAGTTCTATAGAATATTTAGAAAGAGGATAGTTAGTCTACTTGACGCTAGATGGCGCTCGACGTATGCAAATTTCAATAACCAATACATATATGAAAATATTTATTTAAAATATGGATTGATAACAAAAAGGTTTTTTTGTTGTGATCGTCTATATTATAAAATTTAAAGTAAAAAGAACGAAACGGAAACTACGTGGAGGACCCACGTTAAGCACGTCCTTCACGCTGTTTCTCGTATAGCAGGTTAAGCAAGCAGAACTTAGTGTCGAGATTACGTAAATTCTATATTTTCGCTCAAATTATAGATATTAAGACAAACCAAAGACTCGCTTTTTGTTGCCCGCGAGCCACTCTAATTTATAAAGAAATTAAAATATATGATAAGCAAAAAATAATAGCCGTCATGGCACAGTGATAGATACAGCGTCTGCCTGGAAACGCGACGGTTGCTGGTTAAGTTCCTTCTCGGTTTCTTTTTCGAACTTGAGGATAATGCTGTTAGCTCTACTGGCTTTTACAGCTGCACCGATTGGGTAGAGAAGAGGGTACTCTGTCCCTGAAGAAATGCAAGCACTATATGGCTGTCTGTGAGGATGTCCCCTGCGGGATTCGAACCTCGGCTTGCGGCCGTCTAGCGGACTGGTGCTACTTAGCAAGCAAAATCTCGAAAAATGGTCGGTGCGAATGGACTATCTTAACACAAGGCCCATGTGCCTACTCTATTATATACATGATACAGCATAACGGAGTACCAAAATAAAAAAAATAACGTTATAATACCGCATCATGTTTTTGTATTTTATCGTCCCACTTGAAAATCAGTATTTCATCTAAACTGGACTTAAATTAATTGGTTCGCTTTAAAACCGGATGTTTTCTGACAAAATGAAGGTGTAGAGGTGAATTTATATGATGTATTATAATTTATAATTTTTCTTTGCTAAAATTGACTGCGACAGGTGGTTTGAGTTTTATTTTATAATTGTTTAAAATTTGTGATTTTAGTTGCTTTAACTTTTGTATCTACTGATTTGATATATTATGATATATTTCAGTTATTTTAGGGACTAGGTCATGGAGGCCGAAAATGGAAAAAGGAGAATGAAGTAAGCTTTTTTGTTTTTGTAGCTTCAATTTATCTCTAGAATCTATTATGGTAGACAGAAGGAACCTTGTGTTACGACACTCTACTAAGTAATTCGCGAGACAACGCGTGTCTCAAAATAATATATAACTAAAATTTACTTCTATTCCTTAATAAAAAAACCGACGGCCGCCATCAAACGGTTCCTAATTAAATCACAATTTTACACGTCGACTTCTTCCTTCAAAATTCTAAGAAAAACATATGCTTAATTTTTTCTATAAAACGTCCCAAATGCTTTTAGTTACCTTGAAATAAGATATATGTTTCTTTATAGGTTGACCCGAATTATTTTAATCGATTTTGAATTCTATTTACTATTCAATAAGTTACAAATTCCAAGTAAAGAAAATCTGTGTTATCTTCAAAAGATCCGCAGGTTACCTGAGGAGGTGTGGGCCATGTGTACAAAGAATATTGTTTCATAATGGCCGCAACAAAAATGTTATTGTAATTTACACCTAAAGTTTAAGTGGTTAAGGTTTATTTTAGTACAAACTTACAGTATTATTATAGGATCCACCTTATGGTTTTATTTTTATTTCAAATGTCTGCCTTGAATGTAAGGTTTTTGAAAAAAAAAACTTGGATCACTCTGTTTTATAACATGATGGTCGAAGTTAAGCTTTTTTTGTTTTATATACCTGTCTTGCTCTGGAAAAACTGTTCAGCGTGAAATGCCAGGTTAAAAAAACGATAAAGCATATTGGTTGATACTTATTAGTAAACGAGACATCTTTCTAATATTAAGAATAATATTTTGTTTAATTAGATTGAACCGAGGTGAAAGTATTTTTAACCGACTTCAGTAAGAAAACGAGAAATTAATAATAAAATAAATAAATAAAGAATTTTTTATGTTTGTTACCTCAAAGCTTTTGACTGGGTGAACGGATTTTGTTGATTTTTTTTTAAATTTTAAAGCTGTACTAGCTTTCAATTTAAAAAAAATAATCAAAATCCTTTTCCTGTGTGGTCCCATTTTTTTTAGTCTATTTTTGACAATGATATTTATGAGAAAATCACATAAGTCTTAAATTTGCATTAGGTATGTATATGCATGACAAAAGGACGAATAACTCAATATCACGTTAACCGATTCCTATGATTCTTTTTTTATTTGAAAGGATACACTTCAAGGATATTCTTTCAAATAAAAAAAGAATCATAGGAATTATATTATTAGTGTAAGTTTGGTTAGATTCTGATTATGGAATCCAAATGAAGTTGAACAAGTTGTTTTTTTTTTTGTTAAAAAATATAATTATACTGTAATAGTTACAAGGAAAAACATTAAAATGGGTGTCAGAAGTGAGATTTTTCATTCTCTCAACCAACTTCAAATACGAGAAAGTTTCTCAATTCACCCAAAATATTTTTATGTATGTTCTTGTCAATATGCGCAAATGTTAGTATGCACAATAATACTTAATAAGTAAGATATTGTAGTAAGGTTATTGTAGCATTAGCTTGACATCGACTTCAAAATTATAAAATCTTTTTTTAATTATTTTTGTTTAACAAAATCAAAGTACGTTTTACTTTATGTAAAATTGATTATTTTTAACTTTTTTTACTTTTTAGATTGTTAAAAATTAATTTATTTCAGCTTTAAGCTGTATCACGCATATAGCCGGGTGGATAGAGGAAACATCCATTCCAATTGACCACGCGGGCGAAGCCACCAATAAAAGCTATTTAAAATAATATATTTGAACAATTTACGAAAAAAAAAAACGCTTTCATTTCACAATTTTGCTAAGCGATTGTTAGAATTTATGAGGTGACGGTGATGGCACCGGAAGTATATTTTTGTACACAATTTTCAAAGCTATTACTGTAAAGTGCGATATAACGATGTAATTTTTCATAATTATTTTTTTTCTTGAGAGGCCGTCGTAACCCAGAGGCATAAGTGTGCGACTATAAACGCGACTTGCATTCGATTCCTACTCGGGGAGAGTGAAATATTTAATATCTTCACTTCCTCTTTCTGATAAAGGTTAGGTCAGGTTCCTTCTGCCTAACCAGCTATATCGGGATACATATATACTAGTTGTTTCTATTGGAGCTCAACGCCGCGTTTTACCTGGTTACTTGAACGAACCTATGAAAATATTTAATATGTATTATCCTCGAGTGAAAATCGAACCCACAATTTGTCACGCTTCACAACACAACAGTCGCACATTTGCCCCTCTGCGCTACGACTGTCCTCAAGTTGCTTATCTAAAACCAAAACAAAAAACTGTAGTAGAGTAACCCTAAGCGAATGCGTAATTCATTTTCTACAGAATCCATATAAACAAGGTGGCCATTCGATTGTGAAGACATACAATGTTTGAAATAGCGTCTGCATCTTAATTACCTTTTTATTTTACTATCCATACAAAGTAGTAAAGATATAGTATAAAGCGGCTTTTAAGTAAAGTGTTTTTTTTATATATAAATTGTATTTTATTTTCGTTTAGATTCAAAAGTGATTGTAATGGCCTAATTTTTCTTTTATTTTCAAAACGTTTCCGTTGCCCAATTTCCTCTGAATTGCGCGTTCAGCGGCGGAACTCAACGCCGCGCTTTGCCTCAAATCCAGGGCGAAAAAATTAAAATGTTAAATATTTCATTTCCTCGAGTGGGAATCGAACCCGCAACCTATCGCGTTTACACGCTTGTGCTACTGCGCCACGACTTATCCTCACGTAATATATGTGTTTATGTATTAATTTATATATATTTATATATATAAATATATGTATATACGTTATGTTGTATGTACATTGTATATAATATAGTGAGAACAATACAATGTGGGATAAACACCTCGACTACGCATATGCAGCGATGACGTCAGCGACAACCTGTCGCCCGCGCGTGTAATTAAACCCGTCCCGAGTAGAGATGTGGCGTGTATAGGGCGGACTATCGATAGTATATTAAAAATATCGATATTAAAGAAAATTAAGAGATTAAATTTAGTAGTATAGCGCTTAGTACTTGTGAGTGTTCTAGATTAAAATCTTTAGTGTACATAAAAATGCGATAATTATTAGAATTTTTTTTTATTATTTCTTAAGAACGGGTTGCCAAACACAATGTTTTTTTGTTTTTTTTTTAGTAATCTATGAAGAAAATATGCTTATAATTTAAATAATTGCAAAAATATAGTAACATTATGCCACATTTGAAAAATAAAATATTTCAAAATTTTAAATATATTTTTGGAATTTAGAAATTAGAATTTCGTGAGATGCTTGACAATCGTCAATGCAAAGTAACATGACTGAATACCATATTGTAAATATTATTTTTATGATTAAATTATTTCACAATTCTAACAGTCCTTAGGGCTAATTCTACTATACCGGCAATCCGGCGCAATCACTCAACTGATATTTTTAACGTCTCATCAGATTTTAAAAAGAACTTGCCTGCAATAAATATTTAATTACAAAATAACTTAAACAATTTATTTTGTACTATATTGTAGTATATCATTTAATTCGTTTTTTTTTTCACTTTTATCTCTCTTATATATGTACAATATTGTAAAGCTGCTGGATGTCCTAAATAAATGAATACCTGTGCCAGGCAAAAATAGTAGAGCGAACTTGGTGATAAGACATTCCGTCTGCCATTTCCGCCGGATTCTGGAGCCATTACGACTTCAGTGGCAGAACTCAACCCCGCGCTTTGCTTCAACACCAGAGCGAAGGAATGAAAATATTAAATATATTACTATCTCGAGTGGGGATCGAATCCTCAACCAGTCGCATTTATAGTCATGCTTGTGCCTCTGCGTCACGATTGTGCTTACGAGATGTGGCAAAAATGGAATGTTCTCGATATATAACGTTAAAACCATAAAAATTAAAAAAATAATATATTTTTTCATTAAGAAAATCATTTTATTATCGATGTATCCATCTCTTCCTTACACCAGACCCCCGCGGCACCTCGTTTTATTAAGGCGCGTTTTTTGTGCGGACACACGTGCTCGCCATACCTCGACGTCGGGATAAAGTTCTTGTAACGATACCTACCTATGTATAAAGGGAATATCTTATTATTATTCTATCTTTATCTTATTAATATATGAATTGTTACCAAAGTGGTGCAGTGGGAATATATATAAGCGAGTATTTTGGGTTCGATCCTCGGAGATCTTCGGAGGATTAATTGTATTTTAAGTTATTTTTATTTCCCTACACTGGTAAACAGTGTTGCGTTGAGTTTAGTTTGTAGTAAGCCGGGAAGGGGTAAACGAAGATCCGTAACACTAGGTTCACTGTTCACTGTCTGTCTTGTTATGCGAAAATAACGAAAAGTTGTTTTTTTAATAATATATGATTTATAATGTGGATTAATAACAACGGACCTTACTACCTTACTGTTTCTTGTTGTTTTTTTTCTACTTGTATATACTTATAATAAAACATACAATACATACATAAAACTATACATATAACAATATATATATGTACATACTTACAATGAAACTTAAAACAATTATACTCAATTATGACCCTATTTTGTACTTGAGATGTAAACATAGTCTATATTGAATTTTTCAAAACTATAAAAAAATATAAAAATTTAGTTATAATGTAGCAAATAAAATAACAAACAATTTAAAGCAATTCAACGGAAATGGAAAAACGAGTGTTTTAACACTAGACTCCCTGAAGCGTGAAGTTGTATTATTAAATATTGAACACAACCTTAAAAGATAAACAAACAAAAACAAACAAAAACAAAAATATATAAATAGATACCAAGTAGAGCTCTCTTGATAGTGTCAAAATCCTGAAACACCTATTTTTCATTACACGAGAAGCTTCCACGACCGCCATAAAGCGGTAGCAGAAAAGCTCTGATTACGAAGCTTTTTGTCAACTTCCACGTATTTTATATTCAGTTCGTGAATAAAAAAAAAAGCGGCGTTCAGTTTTTTCGAAGTCGAAATGAATTCACGCAGCCGGCTCTACGGGCACGTTGAAAAAGTTTCAAAAGTGACCGAGGACCGACACGAGGTGCTGCTGGTGAAAAGAGAAACTAATAAAATTACAACGAAGTAGCTGATACATTTGTTTGGATATTGCTAACTTGTGTAAGGGAATTGTGGTTTTTACGTAAATTTTAAATAATATCTGCGCCAGTCGTGGCGCAGCGGCACGAGGTGCTGCAAAACCGACTGGTTGTGGGTTCGATCCCCACTCGAGGAGATGAAATATTTACTTAAATTTATATTTCTATTTCTTCGCTCTGGTGTCGAGGTTAAGCGCGGCGTTGAGTTCTGCCACTCAACACGCAATGCCCCCAGAATTCGGCAGAAAGTGGGGAATGGAGTGTCTTAACACTAGGTTCCCTCTGCCTACCCTGCTGTGTGCGGGATACAGCGTGAAGCTGATTTAATTATAATTTTCTTATTTTTTACAGGTCGACATTGTCTATGGAGGACGTAAGCTTTGATCGCATTTGAATAAAAGAAAAGCAGTTTCAAGCTTTTTTTACTCATAGCAAGGTAGACAGAGGGAAGTTTGTGCTAAGATATTCCGTTCTTACTTTCTATACAATTTTTGAGATATTATATCTAGCGGCGGAGTACAACACTGTACTTTGTCTACCAAAGCGGGAAAATGGGAATAACTCAAATATTAATTCCACCAAGTGATGAACAAATCCACAACTACCGCGCTCACAGTCGATACTACCGCACTGCGTCACGATAGCCTCCAATGAATGTTTATTAACAGTAATTTATTTATTTTCGTAATATAAAACAAACTACAGCTATATTACTCGAGTATAAGAAAAAAAATGCTAAATTTTATCAAACTCTACATTCAAAGAGAGCAGAGAAAAGAATCATTATACATTCTCTATGTAGTACACATATTCCACACTAAATTACTATTAAAACTTCATGACCCTCTTTCATATGAGGCTTTGACGGCTAACGTGGCGTGACGTCACATAAGCGATTGTCGTCACGGCTCCAGCGTCGGTAAGAGCAGGTCAGTTTGAATTATAAATGAACTTTTAGTGGGCGGTGAGGCCTTGGGAATTGAGTGCTAGTGTATAACTAGTGGTGATTTTACTTAAATTGGTGGAAGGTTTTTATAAAATATATTTTAAAGTTTAGGATTAAATTTTCTTTATAAAAAAGACTCTACAGTACAATGTTAATGATGTTTTTCGTTATTTTAACGCTATATTCTTTTTTAACAAAAGATTTTACTTTAAAATGCGCATCATTTTTACAAATTCCAGGATAAATAAACATGTATCTCGCTCACAGCAGGGTAGGTAGAGGGAACCTAGTGTTAAGACACTCCGTTCCCCACTTTCTGCCGAATTCTGGAGGCATTGCGTGTTGAGTGGTAGAAATCAACGCCACGCTTAACCTCGTCAAATGTAAGTAAATATTTTATCTCCTCGAATGGGGATCGAACCCACAACCAGTCGGTTTCACAGTCAGACCTCGTGCTGCTGCGCTACGACTGGCCTATTAATAAATAATAAATAAATATCATCGAGGTTATACCTTCGTAATAGAAATATGGCATACTTGAACTCGTCACTATTTTGTCATGAAACATAAAAAAATCATATAAAATACATATTCCACAATTTAACTGCTTTATTGAACTATACAATCTATAAACCGCACTACTCACACCATCTAAATCACCTTTAGAATATTTTCAACGACGCTTTTACAACGTGTAACATCGAAGTGACATTGTTATATTCATTTTATTCTTATAAGATTTATTTCAAACTGGCTATCAATATCAATGAAAATATATTACTTTACCATCACTTATGTAAAACACTCCCAATTTCTGTTCGATTTCTAGATATTACTTGTTAAATGGCGGAACTTAACGCCGTGCTCTACCTTATATGACTAAGAAAATGAGATAAAATAATTAGACATTCCTGCAATTCCTGATCGATGGCACAATTATCATACTGACTATCATATTATAATATCTCATTGCTTTGTTGTGTGCTACGTAGTATGAAGTGCTCTGAAATTAACAAAATATCCACAACGTAGTAATGTATAATTTTCTACGTAGATATTTTTTTATATAGCATATGGCAGATAAATAAAGTTAAAAATCAAAATTTTACTTTGAGACCGTCGTTCCGCAGTGACACAGCGTCTAAATTTTTTCCTTGGTCTGATAACAAGATGAAGATTGATAAGATGAACCTTGAGTTCCGATACTCAACACGCAATATCTCGAAAATTAGCCGATGTGTGAAGCGTCATTGTGTCAGGTTTCTTCTAGGTACGTACATATATACGGGATACCGCGTGAAACAAACAAAAATACTTGATATAACACACCCTAAGGTTGCAAAGTGCAATAAAATAGTTACAGAATAATATGACAGGACGGCGCGAGATTGGAAAACTTGACTCGTTCATGACTGGAAAACTTTTGGCGATTTGTCGTCGATATCTAACACTAAGGGTTGTCTTAAAAAATATTAAAAAGTATATATTAAAGTTTCAATTCTAAAGGTGATTTAAATAAATTTTTCAGAAAAAAATATAGTCTTGATATATCGTTGCTTCGATGGTGAAGAGAATTCCCAAATCTATTGGTGATTGGAATTCACAACTGTGTATTTAAACACTGTAGACCTAATTATTAATTAGGAGGTCATCACTTCGAATTTTTCTTTACCTTTACAGAACCCAGCAAGTTTTCTTGAACCGTCAGAGGATAGAAGCTACTAAGCACGTTAAAAATTCTAGCTATTGCTGGACTGCAGCAATACATTAAAGATAAAGGAAAAAGAAACATGCGGCCACGTGGAGCTTCATCACACCACGTGGCATTGTCGGAGGTTCAGGGTCGTCGGTGATTCTCATCCGGTCAGGTCACAAAACCCTTTCTTCTTCTCCTGTGCCTAACAATTTGCGTTAATATTGTTATTTTCACATTTTAGTCGTTCGTGGTGCTGTGCGACGCAGCGCCGTGCTGATGTTAAAAAGCTCAACTGTAAGTAACCTTGTATTGATTCTTATAACCTTTCAAACTGAGTGATGTTGATAGTGACAAGATCCAACTAGAATAGGAGATTCAAAGTCCCCACGTTTATGTAAAATTTCTAAAATGCAGCTCGCTGATTTGAAAAACCAACGTAGCACTCTATAGAGTAGGCTAACCTTATTGGAAAAAATCATTTCTAAAATACACTTAGTAGAACTAAATGCATGCAGTGAAACAGAACTACAATTAAGAAAAGAAGCATACATAACTAACTTAAGGGGCTTTTTTAAAGTAACATTTTATAAAAAAAATACAATTCTTAACCATAAATAATAATAAAAATAGAACAAAACAACAAGAAGATTATAAAAGTCTAAGAAAAGAGAACTATGTCTAATTTTCCGGTTTCGCCCGCGCAGATTGCGGCGCGCCCGGCGGGAATACGCTTACGTTTACATTTTATATTACCAGAGTGGAGGTGACTTTTGATTATAAACGGTATAATACTTTGAAATGTTTATGTTATTTTTTTAGCTTTACGCTGTATCCCGCATGTAGCAGGATAGGCAGAGGACTCCTAGTGTTAAGACTCTCCGCTTCTCACTTTCCACTGAATTTTGGAAGCACTGCGTATTGCGTGGAGAAACTCAACGCCGGGCTTTATCTTGTAACCAGAGGTAATATTAAATATCTCATTTCGTCCAGTGGAAATCGAATCTACAACCGCGAGAGGTTGTAGATTCGATTTTCACTGAAGGGCTAGATTCGGTTTTCAGTCACTCGCCGCTGCACCACGACTGACCTCAATATATAGTAATCATTTTATGTAACATTGTATATATGTCTTAAGGTCCGAGGGTTCCATATTAATTTCATGATTATAGGTTTACGGGATTTACGAATTACAAAAGTTGACAAATTGAAATTTGCGCGCGTATTTGTGATAGTATTTGTGATAGGAAGTTTAATTATACATATATAATATTTTATATTTAACATGTGTACGTACATTTGCAAACATGGATTAAATAAAAATAGAAAACGACAAAAATAATGTCGAGATTAGTTTCTGTGCAATTTATGTAAAAAAAAATCAGCTTCACGCTGTATCCCGCACACAGCAGAGGGAACCTAGTGTTAAGATACTCCGTTCCCCACTTTCTGTCGAATTCTGGAGGCATTGCGTGTTGAGTGGCAGAACTCAATGCCGCACTTGTCCTCGACACCAGAGCGAAGAAATGTAAATATAAATTTAAGTAAATATTTCATCTCCTCGAGTGGGGTCGAACCCACAACCAGTTGATTTTACAATCACACCTCCTGCCGCTGAGCCACGACTGGCCTCAATTTATGTATATTAATATAAATTGTATACCTACAGGTATATTTTATAATTTTTCCACCACGATTTCTTTTAGTGTATAGACATTTCTGGACTGGAATATTCTATTTGCAGTTTCATGACAGAGGCAATCTAGCATTAGAGGATTAGAGCACTTTGTTTAATACTTTTCGTTTTATTTTCGAGATATTGCTTGTTAAATGGCAAAACTCAACGCTGTGTTTTGTTTCTCTACAAAACTTACCTCCGACAAATTATTTTAGACATTTACTTATAATACTATCTCATTAGCTTAATTAAAAAAAAATATATTTTTTTATATTTTATTTTTAGATGATAGAGTCGGTTGATTGAACATATCACTTAGTCGCTACATATGTGTTTGTTTACAATGACGACGCTATAATATGTAAATGGTAATAGGCGCCACCGCGACGCACACTTGCCAGAAGATAACCTGAAGCCAGATATTATCGTTATGAGTCAATGTTTTTTTCCGCTTCACGCTGTATGCCGCATACAGTAGAGTAGCCAGAGGGAACCTAATGTTACACACACTGACACTCCGTTCTCTACTTTCTGACGAATTTTAGCCTCGAGTAATAATAGCTGAATATAAATTATATTTAGCGAGGATGTCGATAATTTACATTTCTCCGCTCTGGCAAGACAAAATGCAGGTTTTAATTCCTCCATTTGCCATACAAAATAGAAAGTGAATAGAGTTAGAGACTTCCACATATAGCAATTTCTATAAACGGAATTAAACATGACGCTGCTTTTTTATTAAAAATAATTAATACAGCTTCACGCTGTATCCCGCACACAGCAGGGCAGGTAGAGGGAACCTAGTGTTAAGACACTCCGTTCTCCACTTTCTGCCGATTTCTGGAGGCATTGCGTGTTGAGTGGCAGAACTCAACGCCGCGCGTATCCACGACACCAGAGCGAAGAAATGGAAATATAAATTTAAGTAAATATTTCATCTCCTCGAGTGGGGATCGAACCCACAACCAGTCGGTTTTACAGTCATACCTCGTGCCACTGCGCCACCACTGGCCTCAAATATAAAACATTATATATGTATAATTAAACTTCCTATCACAAATATATCTTTAAACACGATTTTTAAAAAATATTCTATAAAAACCGTAAACCACAACAATGCAAGCGTCAAGCAAAGTTGTACAGAGTTGCATCGCCTCGCTCGTTAAAACTTCGACTTTCTTCAGTTTACCTTTAAAGTATTCTACTCGTGCTCTGAATATATTCTAATAAGAATCTTATGAAACTAGCTACAATTCACGGTGATACGTGGTTGAATATTTGTATTGGTTTCAATTATTGATTCATTGAATACATAACGTATTCAATATATCTTGTGCTTGATATTTAATATATTATTAAATATTTAAACTGCAAGTGTAGAACGGAGTGTCTTAACAAGAGGTTCCTACCATCTATTTTACTGAGCGGGAGAAAAGTGTGACGTTGCCTAATTATTTTTTTATAAAATTATCAATTGAATTCGTATGTGACTCTACCATTATATAATAACATGTTGTTGTTTTTTTGTTATCTCAAATTCATACTTAAATTGAATAATAAATGTACGTTTCATACTTAAATCAATCAATAAATTACATGAAAGTAAAAGAAATACATTTTTAATTAGGATTAAAATTATTTAGTAGAGTATGAGAATTTTAGTCAAATCCAAAAACGACAGCTGAAGATTATAAAATAAACATATAACTAAGTGTTTTATTAAAATGTTCTAATAAACAACACCTTTAAAAGCTACTATACTTTAGTGGTGAAAATTTTTGGAGAAACGCCAGAGAATCGCGAGCTCTGGCGAATATAATGATATAAGTATGAATAGCGGAATGTACGTTTCACGTGTCATATTAAACATTTGAAATATATATTTGTAGAGTAAGATAGATTCTTTTGATAACACCTGAAATAATTGAGCATTGTATAATTTATTCACTTAGTGGTAAGTATCAAGTGGTTACACAAAACTCGGCGTTAAGTTACGCCACCCAAAAAAAACCACCGAAGTATCTTAATACTAGATTCTCTTAATAACAAAGGCATGTTATATAAAAATAAATTTGGTTTAAGCAATATTAAACACTAATTTGAAAAAATTGTCTACTATATTGCTCTACATGGAGTCATAAGCAAAAAAAATCATATAAATTCCTAATTCTAAATTTAAATATAATATTAAAATCTTAAAAGCTTCATTTATAGACCTCCTCACACCACAGCCCACCCCCGCCCACAACCACCCCGTCTTATATAGCCTTAGGTGCGCTCCAAGGTATAACCTAGACTATAACTTAGCTTCTTGCAAATGAATAATTTTGAGCGTGATATAACGTTTTACTTTAAATTTGTATATTTACTATTGTCTTAGCTAAATTTATAGTTATTTAAGGATATATTAAACTATTATTAGTATAGAAAAAATATAAATTATCGTATATATAAGATGTTAGTGAAAGCAAATGTTGTACTATGTTTGTATATAGTCATTCTTATTATTAAAGTAATTGAAAATATAATTTGGCTCTTTTAAACTATATATTTAGGTGTACCATGTATATGAAGATAACATAATATGTACAGATGAGTAGGTAAATCCGTTTTAATGTCTCTACATTAACATCCAATCTAAGTCAATATACAAATAGACAACCTGGTATAACGGTACTAATTCTTGTCATAATAATACATTGAAGATTACATAAAATAATAATAAAAAAAACTATTAAAAATCTAAGCTCAACCAAGGGGCCATGATCATTATATTTTTTCAATAAATTTTTACCTAAATTCCAAAAAAAAATTGAAAAAATACCTTATCTTCGAATCCACCCAATTGACCTAGTTAGCCACCAATCTCTACACCTGGCAGGTGTGTGATACGCTACCGTCTAAGCCAACCGCGGACCTGCCCTCCCACGAACATTACAGGTGATACAGGTAACCCGACCACGCCTTTTTATCGAGCTGCGCCACAACCTGCGCGTTGATTGGTCGACTCTACCTGGCAGGTGCTTCCCACCTACAGTTGTCTCTACAACACCTGACAATCAGGTCTTCGTCAGTTAAGGCAGTGTGATAGTGATGGAAAAGTGATATATCACTGTTGTTAGTGATATCGTTTGCGCATGTGTCGCCACGATTGATGTTTTCTTGAGGTGTTCTAAATTTAGCAAGGTGCCGCGCCCTTGTAAAGGTCAGTTATTGTTACGTTATGGATTTTTATTTGATTTTGTTTTTTGTTTCACTATTTTGGTTTTATTTTCTTTATACTTATATTATATTGTAACTAAAAATGAGTCATAAATTTGTATTTTGTTAGTTGAATGTACCAAAGGTGAATCTATTACTACGATTATGTGGCTAGACGTAATTTTCTTAATATATATAGATACAAAAAATATATACATATTGTTTTATTTATAAACATGAGATAATTTTAACATTTCTCTAAAATATCTTAAATAATTAAGAAAACAGCGAAATATCATATATAATTTAACACAAAAACTAAACTCTTACATATCATAATTGACTCTACATAAGTAATATTACTATACAAAAATAGAGCATTAATACTAAATTTGAATAAAATGATACAGATTCATTATAAACCCCCAAATAGTAATAGCAATTTGTTTCATCATTATGTTCATTCAATCTTCTTTCATAATTAGTGCTCCGCCACCCCCCACCCTAGCACACCCCAGCCATCCCCTTTGAGCCTGATTACCTAGAACTTTAGGTAGTCTAGCTCGCTCTGTAATTAGGTACCTAGTATTACCTCCGTTTAAATGGCTTCTTTGCCGCCTTTGTTCAGTTTAATGAGAAAGTTTTTCATTTGTGTTGAGTCCGGTCTTGAGTTACGTATAATGTATTGATAATAGTTTTTAATTAAAAATTGTTTTAATAGATTAATAGTTTATTTTACAGAAGGAATATAATGTGTAGACACTCTGTTCCTCTCTTTTCGCTGAAATTTTGAGGAATTGCGTTTTGAATGGTTGCATCAGAGGAAATAAATGCAATTCATTGCCCCGAGTTTGAATTGTCCCCAACTGTCACGTTAACATGTTTACAGTCACACTATGTATCGTTACACCGATACAGTTTTCTAGTTTAATAGTATTAAGTAGATTCTTTAAAGGTTATATAGCTTATGTAGGCCGGTCGAGACATAGGGGCATAAGAGGGCACAAGAGGAAATAAAATATTTAACATGTTCATTTCCTCGCCCTGGTAGGCACAGCGGGGCGTTGAGCCCCCCCTTAACAGAATGCCTTCTGAATTCGGTGGATAGTAGTGAATGGAAAACGTCTTAATGGGAACGCAGTGTCTTTACACTAGGTTCCCAGACACCCTCTGCCCTCTCTGATTTCAACCTATAACCCTCATAATCAACCAAAAAACATCTCATCTGCGCCACAACGACGTTACGATAAATAACTTTCTACCCACATATTCACGCTAACGCTAAGTAAGTTAGCTTTGAATACTGCTCAATTTACGTCACACTGCGACCACCTCCACTCGTGTGTGTGGACTCTATAATTTTACTATTCCACACTTATGTTTAACTAAGTGAATAAGTTAAACGATGCATATTGTTATAAGTATGTCATTTATTTGTAATATAAAGGCAGCTATTGTAGTGGAAAAAGAGTTGGTGAAATGCTCTATTTTATTTGCAATCAGAGAAATGATTATATTTAAAATATTTTTATTTTCCAGCTCTGATAGATAAACCGCGGCGTTGAGTTCTGCCAATTAATGGAATACTTATTAAGAAATATTACCTAAGTGTGGAAAAACACTTTTAAAAATGTTAAAAATATCACAGAATTTTTTGAAAATTGGGCAGGGCGTGGGGAACGGAGTACCTTAACATTAGATTCTCTCTGTCTATCTTGCTGTGCAGGATAAAGCGCGAAACTGTTCTTTTGTATTATAAAGTGATTTCAAAAAATACATACGAATTTGCTCAGATATTGTTCATTTTTCTTCATTTCCGGTATTTACTGCATTCTTAATTACTAACAGAAAGAAAATTTTGTTCGGTTTCCACTTTTCTTGACTGCAGGTCTCTACATTCAATTATCAGATTCTATAAGCTTAAAGAATAAACACCTATTCGTATTTTAAATTTCGAAATGAATCCAAAAATACCACGTTCAATCTAAAATAATCACAACTGCACCACTCTAGACTATTACAACTTTAACTAAGGTATCTATTTATAATGGTTCGCGTGTATCGATTAAAAGTTACGAACAAAGCATTAGTAGGTCAGCTCCGATCTGTATTCAGCCTTCTGTACATAATAAAACAAGATAACCTTTTGTAATATATCTATATGGGCCATTATGGCATAGTTGCTAAGAGTATGGCTGTTCACGATGATTGTGGTTTCGATTCTTTTTTTCACATTTCACACTCTATCCCGCATATAGTAGGGTATACAGAGGGAAAATAGTGTTACAACACTGTTTTCCAATTACCGCTTAATTTTCAAGATATTGCGTGTTTAGTATCCACTAAACACATATCTTGAACTGAACGCTGTAGCAACTTGCCTCATTTTCTTACACTGTGAAATGTATATTTGTTATTAGTACTAAAAATTACATTTATTCCTCCAATTTATATAACCAAGTGCGGCCTTAAATCATGTCATTCAACGTGTAATGTTTTTAGAGTAGAGTAAAAGAATGAAACGACGTAGTTTAACCTAATTTGAAATGTTTATTTTAGCTTTATGCTGTATCGTGTACATACAAAGGATGACAAAGAGAACACTTCCGTTCCCTATTTTCCGCCGAATTCTGGAGGCATTACGTGTTGAGTGGCAGAACTAAACGCCGCACATTGCTTTATCACCGGCGCGCAGAAATGAAGATATTAAATGTTTCATTCCTATGAGTGAGAATCCCGTGCTACAGCGTAAAGCTAAAAAAATAAAAATATATATCATATATGTTACCAGAATAAATAAACAAATCGATAAATATACATATATAAAAAAATCAATGAAATCAAATCAGCTTCACGCTGTATCCCACACACAGCAGGGTAGGCAGAGGGAACCTAGTGTTAAGACACTCCGTTCCCCACTTTTCACCGAATTCTGGAGACATTGCGTGTTGCGTAGCGGAACTCAACGCCGCGCTTTGCCTCGACAAGAGCGAAGAAATGAAAGTATACATGTAAATAAATACGTCACTTCCTCGACTGGGGATCGAACCCACAACCAAAATGTCTAAAAATACATATATAAAAATATATTATGAGACTCAGCTAAGCTGACAGTCCTATAACGAGATACAATTTCACGTTTACAAAATGATTCGTACCACAATTTACGTTGGTGCGCGTGAACCTCCCCAGTTCGTTTATTTGCTTGCCCATTTTGTTTGGTCTGTCAAAATCTGGCGAGGTGTTTCATTCTAGACTGTTTATTGCAGTGCAAGTGATGAAAAGGTAGCGTATTATTCTATATTTACTTTTTTTTTGGTGCTTTCTTAAAAAAGGCAAAATAAAATTTTGCTACTATTACTATTTTACTATTTTAAAGTGTTTTTCTTTTATAAGTATGAAATAAGCCTTTAAATCTTCTGACCGTGTATCGAACCCACAAACATCAAGTTATGAGTTTTTCAAACTATTGTCATTTTAGGTAAAAAACACACACAGGACACCAGAATATCCGCTATGACGAAGTCATCATAGCGGATATTCTACTGTCTATTCTATTCCATCCATTTAAGGTATATAAGTTGTAAAACCCCATACAGCGTTCTGCAATAAAAAATATACCGACCTATTTTAACTAAATTAAATAATCTAAGCTATTTTTAATTAAATTCTTTTTGAACCATTGTACGTTTTATATTTATAAAACCATCCCGTTACTTAGTGACTGGCAGATTATGTACAGACGAAACTACTTGGACTTAGAAACTTTAAATTTCACGTGTAAGTAACGCAGTGTAGGGGAGCATTAAGAGGGGATTTCCTATACTTTATACGAGGACATAAATAAAAGGTTTTACATTTTTGACGACGACAGTTATAAGAATCTACAAAGAAGATATTATTTCATTTTTTTTACGTATCTCTTATAACTTGAAATGCATAAAATCGAAACAAACAGAAATGACAGGGGCTGAAGTGTCCGGTTACGCGCACCTGATGGTCGCTTGTAGTGAATTGTAGGAACAAGGCTATGTCTACAGTACTGTCTGGACGCCCCTGTTAGCTCCTATGGCTATTTTAATATGGGGATTTAAATCATTTTGTAATATTATTTATCAATTTATGCTTAGAACAAAAATTCGTTAAGTTTAGTTTTTAATAATAACGTATTAAAAGTGGTATAATATATGTAATAATTATTATTATTGCATGTTAAGATCTACCTGAGTGAGAGCGAGTATTTTCATATTAAGTTCCTTAAAAAATAATATTATAAAATATATATTATAATATTAATTAAGAATTATGTATAGTTCCTTAGAATAGGAGATATGGCTATATAATAATTACGATAATATTAAATTAAAATGAATTATATCAGCTTCAAGCTGTATTCCGCACACAGCAGAATAGGCTGAGGGAACCTAATGTTAAGACACTCCGTTCCCCACTTTCCACCGAGTTCTGGAAGCATTGCGTGTTGAGTGGCGGGACTTAACGTCGCGCTTTGCCTAGATACTAGAGGGAAGAAATAAAAATATAAATGTAAATAAATATTTGATTTCCTCGAGTAGAGATTGAACCCACAACCAGTCGATTTTACAGTCACACTTTTTGCCCCTGCACCACAACTGGCCTCAATGACGATAATATAATTATATTATAATTCTTATTAGTAAAGTAGTTATAGATAACCTTCAATGCTTTCACTGAATGGTAAAATTTCCATAATATTCTTTTTATAAAAAACCTTTGGATTAGAAAGACTATTAGATATTCAAGAATGATATTTTTCTATAAAAAAGTTTTATATTTTCGGAGAAAGAGAAAGAAAACAGAGAAGTTTGGTGATAAAACAGTGTGTTCTTAAGTTTTCGTTCATTTTAAATATTTTCTTATTAAACATGGTGCAGCTGGAACAACGGCAGAACCTAAAAAAATATTTAACATTGTTTATTCCTTTAATATTATAAATAAGAGTACAATATGACACACTTGTGAATGTACAACTTTTCTATTACCTTTTGGCTTTTCCGATACTTATATCTTAAAGTTAACGAAAATAAAGTTGCGGGCGACAACTATGTATAATTTGTTTATTATATTACATAAATATGTTTGTCTATTTAAAAAAATATTTAATTTCAAATCGCAAACAGTAAATTCATTTTAAAAATATAACATAATATTTCCTGTAAACAGGTGACTGAGTCACTCATCAAATGCCCACCCCTGTTTGTTCAGCTAAAATGTTTGCTCACGTGAACACTCCACTTTGACCCCTGCACAGATTATAAAGTATCTTGTCATCTTATATTTTGTATACTAAATCTGTGTTTCTTCTTGTTTTTTGGCATAGGCCATGGGTTTATTTTTACTTTTGTTTTGGTTAGTACAGGTAAATTAACTGTACTCGTACATACATGTTTATAAGCATAACTGCTATGTTTAAAAAAAGTGGGATATAATTTAAGTTTTCCATACTCAGCTCTAATTGGAATATTATATCATAAGTAGCATTTAAATCAACATTTTACATTTTATGTAAGCTATTCAAATAAATGTGCAGAGTGTGGCGCAGGGGCAAAAAGCGTGACTGTAAAATCGACTGGTTGTAGGTTCGATCCCCACTCGAGGAAATGAAATATTTATTTATATTTATATTTTCTTCGCTCTGGTGTCGAGGCAAAACGTGGCGTTAAGTTTCGCCACTCAACACGCAATGTCTCTTGAACTCGGTGGAAAGTGAGGAACAAAGTGTCTTAACGCTAGATTCCCTGTGCCTACCCTCCTGTGTACGGGATACAGCGTGAAGTTGATTTATTCTTTTTAATTTTTAAAACGATGGTGAACTTATCAAGATTTTATATCAAAAATAATATTGCATTACCATAAGAGAGAATTATATCTATTTTATTTCGTATAAAACTATCGTTAGTTACTTCCAGTGTAGAGTCAGGCAAAAACCGAAAAGTTGTTTGTATTCTCAATAATATCTGGAGTCAACAATTAGTATAAAGGTAGAGCCATTTTGTTAGCGGACACAAAATATAGTAAATAAAGAACAAGTTGATAGAAATGGTCATGAAAAATAGAATCACCATATAAGTGTATGGTGTATTTCGATCCATAAAAATATATAGTAAATGATTAAGTTTTTATAAATCCATCTGGTTTTATAATCATTATTAATTATACTATTCCAAAAGCATATGCTATATAAGTAGGTACATATATTGTTCAGTTTTCAAACATCTCATATATAGGCAAATTTTAGTTTTGAAACATCTCTCAAATATAGAGATAAAACACTCTACATTATGTGTACTGGACGGAATACCGTATTTTATCCACAGTAAGACTAGAGACTAAAATTAAATATTTTTCCCAATTACATTTAAGTCTACTTTAATAATAATACAACTAATCTATCTTCACGTTGTCTCTAACACACAGCAGGATAGGAGGAAACCTAGTGCTAAAACACTCTGTTCTCCACTTTCCACCTAATTCTGCAGGTATTGCTTGTTAAATGGCGGTACTCAACGCCGTACTTTATCTCGATACCAGAGCAAAGAAATTAAAATATAATTTTTTTATTTTTCTAGAGTGGGAAGCGAGTCCACAATCTGTAACGTTTACAGTCCCACTTGTGCCCCTGCGTCACGACTAACCTCAATGATTAAATAAGTTTTTTTTTACTTCCTTTATCGCTGCAACTGGAACTCCACAACCATATTAGCTCTGGTCACATTAGCAGCCACTTCGCGTGGAAAAATGTTGCAATCATAGCTATATTATACACCGCGATGAGGATAATTAACGCTGGTGCTTACAGAGACTGAGCTTTCCTTAATGCCAGCTTTATAGTATCTTAATGAAAATGTGTTGTAATGTCATTTTTTTTGGAATTTTGTGTCAAAAATGTTTATATGTTTTGGTTTGGCTGTTATTTTACTTCTTTCTTTTCTTTTTTTTATAATTTTGATGTTGATTTTAGTATTAATATTATTTTTTTGATAGCATGTTAAGTTAAAATCTAACTAAATTGACTAAAAAGATTATGAGGACCAGAGCTTAGAAAACTAATCCGATCAAACCGTTTTGTTTTTAATATATATAATTATCTGATGCTTTTATATTTTTTTTAAGAATATTTTATAATAATCATTTAATTCTTATAAACAATTACATCTTGAACAATATTGTAAATTTAAATAGTTTGATTTGTTTATTTGTGCTATAGTACCACATTAATTGAGTTGTAAAGCACTATACGTTCCGCCTAAGTTACCTTCGAGTGTCGTATACAACTCCACACTTGAGTCATGTCGTAGCGCAGGGGCACAAGCGTACGATTAGTTGTGGGTTCAATTCCCATTTGAGGAAATTAAATATTTAATAATTTTATTTTGGTTACGAGGCGAGGCGTGGCGTTGAGTTCCACCATGAAGCTAAAAATATATGTATATACAACTCCATTATAACTTAATTCCACTAAACCACGCGAAAGAAGCCAAAGAGAAACGAATAAATAGTATTTACATAAAAAATAATAACTCCATACCTAATTCCAAATACATAATTAAACGAGAAACATAAAAAGTTAATAACGCCTTCCACCGACCTAACGCCGAACCCATACATCTTCCACCAGTTCATTCCGAAGGTAGCCGCCCGTAATGGACGTAAAAAACGCACCACCTAGGCTTTATTACATTCCTCTCAATATGCCCGCTTTTTGCCCATTACATCCTTCAATTCTGGGCGCAATAACGTTTTTGTGATGTATAGAGGTATGTGCGGTTCAAATAATGCTGTATGAGGACGTGGGATTGTAAGGTGTTAAGCGGGTGGGTTCTCGTACTAGATTATCTTGTTTTTTTGGGTTTAAAGTGTCTCTGTAGTGATCTAAATGTATAAATATTGTATGTATCATTATATGTATGTTAATATGTATATAGAGGCCACCGTGGTGCAGCACTACAGTAAACGCAACGGTAGTGAGTTCGATTCACACTTAAGGTAATGAATTCACTACCTATCATATTGAATTCAGTAAAAAATTGGACGAAATGTGACAACCGAAGTGTCTTTATACTAGGCTGAAAAAATTGCAAATACTTTTATATAAATCTACACGTAACCTGTAAAAAATATTTAGTTCAAATTTTACATTCACAACATAAAACTACTGGCATTAATTGAGAACATTTCAAATGAACATCTCGGTCACAAGGTTAACGCGAACTAATATACCATCGAGTGTTTCCGTCATATAATTCTTGAAAGAGTTTTTTTCTTTAATACATCATTAGTTATAAAATATGGCATCCGGTGCTTTGATTGGCCGACGTGGACATTGAGGGGTCATATGTTATTTTTTATAAAGCAAAAATTATTTATGAAGTACGTTTAATTTGTAGAACACGTGAATTTGTTGAAATGCTTTTAATTTTTACTTTTGTAATATATTTTGCTTGTTAATAAAAGCAAAAAAAAAGCGATATATGATTTCTAAATAAGTATTTTTCTTCCCTAAGTGTGGAATAACACTTTATAAATATTAAAAAATAGTTTTAACATGTTTTTTTAAATATTAATATAGAAAATTAAGCATTTGTACGTTAAATACAGATTCAACTATCAGAGGAAGGAATATTTCTATTTATGTTTATATAAGCATTTATTTCCCTTTTCCACGCGCACTAGTACATAGACTAATATTTTCCTAGGCTTATGCAATCTTAAATATGAAAACATGAAATATCTAATATTATTTTAACAATTTTTCAACAACATTATAACAAAAAAACAAAAACATTCTAAAATAACACACAAAAACACATACAATACAAAAAAAGGACTCTACAAAACTAATTAAGCCATACATATAATATGCACAAGTTAAAGACGTATTCCCATTAGAACAAAAGTGCAAACAAACCCTAGAGCATTTGGTGTGAAAATATGAAAGAAGTATACGAGTACATAGAGCCCCGGATAATCTCGCCTGGACCGCCGCGGGCGCGTGATTAGCGCCTGAGAGCATTTTAAAAGCCTTAAAAGGTGCTGATGTACTTGATGATAACATAGAATAAATGTGACTCTACATGACTATATTTTTTAAAATATTTATTCCTATATAGATTTTTTTGCCTAATTCTAGAGGCATTGCTTGTTGAGTGGCGGAGCGGCGTTGAGTTCCGTGGTATGCATCGTTACCAGAGCATAGAATTGAAATTATTTGATATTTCATTTTCCCGAGTGGGAAACGGACAACACAACGGACCTTCACAACGGACACAAATTACCTTGAGTACGAAGTGTCTTAACAGTAGATTCCCAGGTTCCCTCTACATACCCTGCCATGTGTGGGATACAACTCAAGCCAAAAATATATATATACAGAAGCTGTTGTTGGCGCCACGTAACTGTATTTGACTATAAAAGTGACGGCTGTGGATTCAATCTAGGCTTAGTGAAACATTTTTATTTGCATATTTTTTCGAACTCTGCAAACAAAACAAAGCACAGTGTTGTTAACAGTATCTTTCTGTCAATTTCTTTAAATAGAAACATCATGCATTTTTAAAATATTTTCGATTTATTGTTTGATGTTGAATGGCGGGACTCTACGCCTCGCTTTATTTAGTTACCAGAGTGAGAAAATGGAAACAATCAAGGGAATGGATAAATGAGTGGGAATCAAACCCACATTCAGCATTTACATTTAGTATACCGCTGCTCCACGATAGCCTAGTATAACTATGTTTATAACGATATAAATGTATTTAGATATATAGAATCATATTTTTTTGTGATTCTAAGCTTGACGTATCTTCGTATATTATTTTCATAATCTCTGTCTCGGTCGTAGCGGGCGCGGCTCATTATTACTGTGTAATGAATGCCCGCGCACGATATTGTGGGGTATAGAGGGTGCAGCGAATGAACAACCTGTATACAGTATACAGCTCAGAATAGGTTGTTTTGCTGTTTGTGTAACATGTGCATGTATGTGCATGTAATGACACCGGACATGCCCGCACTGGCTTTGTTGGAACTCTTTAGAAAATTGATGTGGAAAAAATATATATAGAAAACGTATTGTTTATAATTTTTGCAAAAGAATCTTTTTTTGTATGGGTTATGTGTAAGTTTGTCCTAATTGTGAGTACTGACTCACACCTACATATAAGTTTGTTTATAGGTACTTGGATGAGTAAAGAAAGAAATATTTTACTAATTAAATCTATTATTTCATACATAAAAAATAAGTTAAATTAAAATCAAATCAAGTTACACAAACTGATCTCACGTCCACCGAAATTAATATCACATTCAATATAATCTTTTCTTTAAGCCCATCCCTTATCTAGTATTTAATATTTTATCTAAACAAAAACCTGGGTTAGAAGATTTCTAACGTCACGCTGGACCTCCGTCAAAACGTGAAAAGGCATAGAAATCCCCAGTTCAATTAACGAACAGCCTGTATGCTTAATAAAGAAGCTCGGAGCTTTCATTACACTCTGTATAATGGCCCGTACAAATATTTTTAATCCTCGTTCTCATACATCTTCCGTAGTTCATTTTGCTGTCCAATGCTTTTAATATATTCTATATGTTTACACAAAATACAGCCTTATTCAAGTGTGATTGAGTCACTATTCGCTTAGTGATGAATTTCTGTATGTGACCACGTCTAGTTAAGGTAAAATGTTGTTTATAATATAATACTCCGGGTAGTTGTGACGATGGTACTTTTTTTCTTTAGGTCGCTTGTGTAGTTCCTGCGATTAATATTTTTTCTATGTAATTTGATTGAGAGGTATGTTATATTAATCTTTCCTCTAATAGTTAATATATGTTATAAAATAAACCTACCTAGATTTATGAAATACGACAGTGATATATCTTTTGTATTTCTTTAAATGATATTGAATTAAGTGTTAAGAAAGATTGAAGGGTTCATCAGCAGATTCTATCGTAAAAATTGACATACCTCACACAGAGCTTAATAACATTACCTTACGTCTTATTATACATAATGCGTTTAACAGTTGCACATTTCTGTTCCTTTACACGAAATAATCATAAATTGTGAAATATTACACCAACCTATCATCAGGAGGATTACTAAAATTAAATATAATTATAGAAAACAATTCTAACTGACAATTACTTTTACACACAGAAACTAAATTTTAATCTCGTTCCGGAGTGATCGGGGATTCAATTCAAAATCATTCGTACGTACTTCAAAGTTCAAACTCACGTTCATTTGTCACAGTTTCCTTTGACCTTTACATATGGAAAGATCTCAAATCACTTATACTCGTCAAATTAATATCAGTTTTATTTAATAGAAATAAGATTTAAAATTGAATGATTTGGGCTGAACAGTTAAAATTTTCAAATGAGGGTAGTGCCAGCAAAGCACAACGCACACTCCACGCCACGTGGCACAATTAGTTTCATTCATCGCCGGTCCTTCGTAGCGGAAGGTCGTGCGCGTGTGCTCGCATCCGACGTATTCAACGTATTGCAAATGAATTGAGTTAATCGTTTGTAACGGTCCTCTGAAGATTCACAGCGGGGGGTAGAAATGGATGGAATAATATCTATTTTTAGTACTATTGATAGTTTATTTTGTATAAGATAACACATTAATATTCTTAATTTAGTTTTTTTTTTGTTTATATATTTCATTGCATATGGGAATTTACGAATGTTTTGATACGAATTTGATATTATTTATTTGAATTGATTTTACAATATATGTTATTTACATAATAAATAACGGCTGGTTTCGAAGTAAATAATATAAATATTGTAGTTAGTCTATGTGTACTTATACGTATATACTTACTGTAGAGTCACCTTGAAATATAAAAGTTTCCTACCGCTTTATAATTCCAAAGCAAACCAAAAGCTTCAATAAAATATGCGTGGCGGGTGGCCAAACGTGTTCGTGTATAGATATTATGTAACTATTGTGGTCATTACAGAGAATGAATAAGTATCGAACTCTACCCCCAGATGTTATCTATTTGGCACATATTTAACTTCAATAAGTTAACGTACCGTTCAGAACTTGTATTTATTGAAAAAGTATTACTTGAATGCTTGCTTCTAGTATTTTTGTTTTAGACGTTGTTTCAAAATTAAGGTATATTTAAGTTAATTATTGATTTAAATGTTTAAATAAAAGTACTTGAAACTTGCTTATTCCTTACAATACTTATTAATCAACTTCACACTGTATCCCGCATACAGCAAGATATGTAGAGGTAACCTAGTGTTAACACACTACGTTCTCCACTTTTCGCAGAGTTTTTCGAGGTATTGCGTGTTGATTGCCGCAACCAACTGCCAGGCATTTTTGCCATTTTGTCAGAGTGAAGAAATAAAATATTAAAAAATAATAATTCATTCCCCAAAGTGGGAATCGAACCCATAACCGTTAACAAGTTACAGTCACACCCTTTTGCCCTGCGTCACGACAGCCTCAATACAATATAGTATATTGTAAACATATTATGTCTATTTAATATATTTAATAAGAAAACAAAGTAGGAAACCGTTTGAGTGTAAACTCAATAGTTGTAGGTTCCATCCCCTCTCGGGAGAATGATCACGTTTAAATAAACAAAGCTTGACGTTGGTTTAACAGAGCGTTTTAACATGATATTCCCTTGGCCTACCGTGCTATGCGAGAAAAGGCGTGAAGCTGCATTTTTTAAAGCGACTTCTGTAAGACCTATACCTTTATACTTACCATAACCTCCTTTGGTTATCAATTTGACTATATTTTTTATTTACTATATAATACTGACACATAACTTTTAGAAGAGACTTATATATAGGATATATATCCTTTGCTTTAGTAAACTAGCAACGACATTTATCGAAACATCACGATAGAGCCTATTAAATACCATGAATATCTATCTCTATGTAAAGCAAATGATGTATTACAAACAATAAAGAAGAAACATATAAGCATTCCAAACCTCCTTGCCGACGCTATTGAAAGTGAAATATCATCGCAAACAAATCTATAGGAAAGTAATGACGCGAACTCTATACAGAGTGTGTATAAATTATTATAATATTGCTCTACCGTTATTATGGAGTGTATGTTGGTGATAAATATTCATCACGATGTTAATGGTCGTTTGACGGAGGGATGGAGTATTTTGAGATTAAATAAGGAAGAGAGAACTCTCTGTTTTCTGTTCCTTACTACTCTTTTGTTTCCCCCCTTTGCTAGACAAAGCCCGGCGTTGCGTCCCGCCACTTAATACGAAAATCTCGAAAATTCAGCGGAAACTGAGGAACAGAGCGCCTTAGCATTACGTTCCCTCTACCTTCCTTGTTATATAAGACACAACGTGATACTTTCATATAAAAAATATATGAACGGCACCTAATCTTCCAAAAACGTAAGCAAAATTAAAATTAATAGTAATATTTAACTCTACTAACTCGTACCATTTATTAATGTCCACTAACAATAAACGTAAAAGAACATCGCACTAAGTGAATTCGTATGTCGACGCCACCTTCAATTTAGTGATGCGAACCAATCATCATTACCAAGGGACCAAACGGTTCCTGGACGCACCTTCGAAAGAAAGAGATGCAAACATTATTACTTTAGACAAGAAAAGGAAAGAAGGTTAAGAAAAAGGCAATGATCGTAAACAATTCGGCAAATGAAAGATTATGTTTATCGAATTAAGGTGTTCCTTTTGCACCCAAATAAAAATTCTTCTTTATTGCCTCGGTCGTTTCTTATTTGTTTGTCTTTTAATATGGCTTAGTATGTTTTAGGGAAAATGTATAGGTAGATATTACATTCGTTCTTATAAAACTAAGAGTATAAATAAACATATACAATTATAACAACCTTTTTTGTTGTTTTTAATCCAATTGGTTAGCAACCGCCTTGGAAACCGTTCAAACTCTCTGGTCACTAAGATTATTAATGTAAAATATACGTTATTTTCTTGTTAAGCTACGTCAAAATTCTTAAATTCTTATTTAGAACACGTATAAAAATTTAAACGTAGCGGGATTCGAACCCACGCCTCCTGGAAACCGACCAGGCGCTTTGACCGCATAGCCATACGTTCTCATCAAGCTACGTCGAAATTGTTATACGCTTGTTACAACTTATTTATGTTGTTAGCATCTCTGTAGGGAGATTTTTACAAATTTCCACTATCCATAGATAATCACTAAGAATTATTGTCAGGCAAGAGAGAATGCTATTTATTAAATATTTTTAATTCCTAAGTGTGAATTTTATTAAATCCTAAGTGTGGAATAACACTTTAAAATGTTTAAAAATTCTTAAATTCGTTACAATTTTATCGTATGCATAGGAACGATAAAAAATCTAGTTACATAAAATATACTAAGTAACCTATATGCATATAACATACTCAGTTGCAAATGACAAGTACAACATAACTTTAATTTATTTATACAATATATGTTTTATGAATTTATGAACAGTATATTTCTTTATTAATTCGTCTAAAACTCTAAAATGTGAACAAAACATTTGAACTTTTGATTAAATTTTTGATGGAGTGACATATTGTCTTTTGAAATTTTCTTCTATTTTATAAATTTAATTCGTCCATCACAGGCAAAGTGTCCTTTTACCACGTGAGACTATCTCTTCGATTATAGTAGAAAGCTACAAGTATTTTATACTGTTACTCTATTATAGCTCTTATAATCAGCAAGTAGAGTTCAGTTTTGAAACAGACCGCACGACGATCTTGAGTGAGTTTATTTACGTGAGAAGACAATGCAATCTATTCCCAACACTCATCTGCACTCTAATTTAAGCCTTACGTTTATAACTGAAAGTTCAAATTCTACTACTCTACATTGAATAGAGCTAAAGAAGCACTCACATTTTACTGAAAAATGTGTAAGAAGTAAGGCAGGGAAAGCCACGGGATCCTTTATAAAGACATATTATTCTTTTGAGGCAGAGCGGGATTGCCGAGGCGCAATAAGTCCAAGTAATCCGTGAGGTACTGCTATCCAATTGTCATTGTTCTGTGCCTCTAATGAAAAATATTTTGTTTTCTCTTTTACTGTACACTGTACACAGTTTTTATATCAAAGAAATTGCAATCTTGTTCGACTTTTTTCGCTCGACCAGTTGTTGCAATAGGTATCAAATGCGCTGCGCATAAATCTTATTTAAGAGCTCTTTGAGTTCGTTTTCTATTTTAAAATTATGATTTAATAATAGTAAAAAATATTTATGTTTTATAAATATAATTAATATATTTTTATTTACTTAAAACTCTATAAATAGAGCAGTTCTAAATTACAATAAATTATAATTACTTGTAAGATAAAATTAAATTTAAAATTAAAGATAATATTTATAGAAACATATATAAGATTTAGATAAGTATAGATTTTCTAAAATATTAATAATAGATCTTTTTAAATGCATTACACTCATAAGTAAATGGAAAGTACATTTTGTTAATTTTAATAAAAAAATTTTTAATATTTATTTAACTTGATATTTTCATTTTTTAGCTCTGGTGTCAAGTGTATGTGTGTGTAATACAGCGTGAAGCATATTTAATATTTATTTTATTTTACATTAATTAATACAGCTGTTACAACATTTATCTGTCTCTATGTAGATCTAAAATATCTATAAGTATACTACAGAAAAATATGTAGATACTATAAAACTAACAACAGTTAAAAAAAAACTTGTAAAATAAAAAAGTCTTAAAATTTTATTTGAAAACACAAACGTAAGATAAAGTAGAATTGGCTGTATCGATATGCATTCGAACCGAAAATTTTGAACTCCATCCATGGACCCGTATAAAACTAAAAAAAGACAGATTTCCTGCAAGTGCCGAAAGCATTTTGGCGCAGAGTAGAGTCCTAACAAATTCAAAACAACCATAAATCAGAGTGGACAAATAAAAAACTGAGGTAAGCACTGATGCTGTGGCCCGTCCCAAGCGTACGGGATTCAGGCCGCGTCCGGCCACCGGAAACGGCTCTATTGGCGTAAAAACTAGAGTCAACTGGCCAGTTTGTTTGGCGAATTTTTTAACAATCGATTAGTTTTTTTGCACAATCGCTTTGACGTGGCTGCCTTGTCCGCGTTTTTATAAATTTCGCCACTAGTTGAGTTTTTTCTATTTCGCTGTCCGTTTTATATTTTATCTTTTTCCGAATAGTTTTGGATCGGCCAAAAGCTTCTGAAACGTTTTGAATATAGCCTTTTTTTGTTAGAAAAATCATTGCTTTTTATACAATCGTAATTCCGTTTATCCAATTCGTACAAATGTTTCGGTTTTTTTATTGTCACTTCGTCGTAAAGGGAACTTAGTGTCATGACACTCCGTTCCCTAATTTCCGCTAAATTCTGGAGACATTGCGTGATGGGTGGTGAAACTCAACTTTTGTGTTGTGCTTTGCCTCGACACTTGGAGCGAACAACTGGAATTATTAAGTATCGCGACAAAATGGAAATATTCATATTTAATTTCCTCGATTGAGAATCAAACTCACAACTCTTCGCGTTTATTATATTCACACTACATTCCTCTGCGCCACGACTAGCCTCAAATATTTCGATAACAATCTAATTCTAATTAAACAAGCTCCATTCACCGGCTCTACTTTCTATAAAATTCTAATCAAAGCTACCTACATAAACGATATCACATACATACTCGTATATTATTAACAAAAGTCCACCGTCGAATCCCCAAAGAGAACTCTCCTATACACGCGCCGGCATTCGCCATGCACGTGTACTGCAAATTAAAGTCCGCGGAACTATTAATTGCCAGATATCGTTCCTACCCTTCGTTCGCCGTGAGAAAGGCACAATTAAAGGTCGTTGTTAAAAAATTTTGATCACTTTAGGAGCTTTTTGGTTTGGAGGTTGACTTCTGGTTTATGTAATAAACCACCAAGGTATAGGAGACTGTGGTAATGAAGAACAGATTATGAAGATATCTGCATTTAGCTTTACGTTTCTTCCGGATGATTCAGATATAATCAGATAATTTGAAAAAAAAATAGGCATCTTACTAATATAATATATGTTAAAGTTTGTGAGGATAGATGCCCTCTTTAACCCAGAACTACTCTGACTGTAACTCAACGGACTTGGATAGAATTTTACTAAAATATTGCTTATTTACTAGAATAGAATAGTTATTCGTAAAATTTTGGTTATAATATAAGAATAAGTTTAAGCGGGCAAAGCTGCAGGGATATTTTATTATTTAATTTATATAGAAAGGAGCAGGTTCGAATTTAATATGAATAAGTGGTAGAGTCCACGTGGCTGTAGATCAGATAGTCTTAATGAAAATTTTAAAAAAATCTTGTTTAGAGAACATAAGAAATTTATTTAATATTGCTTTTGAGAGTTTTGTTTAAGAATTGGCAATTTTTTTTCTATAAATAGTCTTATTTTTTTTTAAGAAAAAGCAATTTTACACTTCTTATGTAGCAAGATAGGCTTAGAAAATCTAGTGTCAATACAGTTAATTTCCTGCGGTCCTCCTAACTATGATTGGGAGAAGATAACATCACTTTTTAATTTATTTAGTTAATTATTATATGTATTTATATTTGCTTGAAAATATAAAACATACGCAGCTACATAGCGGCTGATTATAAACGCGAAGATTGTGGGTTCGATTGCCACTCTATGGAACAAATTATTTTCATTTCTCCTCAGAGGAATCTAGAATTAAGCATATAAAGCGGCGTTAAGTTCTACCACTCAACACGTAACTTTTGTCTACAAAATTAGGGGGAAAGGTAGATTAGAAAATAATTATTTCTGATATTACAAATAGTGAAGCTGTATTTTTGCATTATATAAATATACTAGAGGGCGCGCGCGGCTTCGCCCGCTTATTAGGGGTGAATTCTAAAAAAACCACGAAACACGTGTTCAATAAAATATTTTTAACATTCTGAATTTAATTTTTTATAAAAATCAGTGGCAATTTAAAGATTTTTCCATATAAACTTTCAACCCCTTATTTGAATCCTTAGGGGGTGAATTCTTAAAAACCATGAAACACGTGTTCAATGAAATATTTTTAAGAGTCTGAATTTCAAATTTTATAAAAATCGGTACAGATTAAAAAAAAATTCCATACAAACTTTCAACCCCTATTTCATCCCTTTAGGGTTAAAATTTTTCAAATTCCGTTCTTAGTGGATGTCCAGAATATGAAAATAAACATCTGCCCAAATTTCACGTTTCTACCATCAGCGGTTACGGCTCTGCGTGCGTCTTACCTCAGTCAGTCAGCACAAGTCCTTTTATATATATAGATATTATATATATGTATATAGGTATATCTATCTATATATCTATATAATCGTACATATATCTTTAATAGAATTTTCTATATTAATCCATTTCATCATATGGCTATCGAACTACAATCAGTAAGTAACATTTTTGAGCTCAATCACAGGGACTGTTCCCGTTACACGTTATATAGTCCACGTGTCGATACCACTGATATCCTTGATGAAAAGATCCCCTGGCGATAGTGGCTGATCTTATCGGGCAGTCGGCCCAGATCGACAGATGGATGAGTGAGTTTGTTGTAATTGTTCTGAAATAACTTAAAATGGATTTTTCTGGGAGAAATAGCTCAGATTTTAATTTGGTTCAGAATATAGTTTTATTAACTAGATAAGGACAAAGTTTAAGAAAAATTTAATTTAATAAGAATAAAAAAGCTAATTTAATTTATTTTTTTTAATTTTTAAGAAAAATATAACATCATACATATATAACACTTTGTAAGTTAATGATATTGATTAAAACATCATACCATACTCATTACTTTAACAATAAACTGTCATATTTTCAATTAAATTATTATCAATCATCAACAGCTTCACGCTGTATCCCGCACACAGCAGCGTAGGCAGAGGGACCCTAGTGTTAAGACACTCCGTTCCCTACTTTCTGCCGAATTCTGGAGGCATTGAGTGATAAGTGGCAAAACTCAACACCGCGCTTAGCCTCGACACCAGAGCGAAGAAATGGAAATATAAATTTAAGTAAATATTTCATCTCCTCGAGTGGGGATCGAAGCCACAACCAGTCGGTTTTACAGTCACACTTCGTGCCGCTGCGCCACGACTGGCCTCTATGATCAACATTCCAAAAATACAATAAAAACCTACATAATCTATAACAACCAACGATTCAATATCAAAATATCAACAAAACATAGGTAAAACCTACTGACTCGGAATCCAAATCAGTCAGTCAGTCATGTGAGAAAGCAACATCGCATTATTAATAAAAGCGTGCATAATTCGCCGATTGTGCGCCATTGAAAAGACGATTATCGCCCCACGTCTGCCACCCTCCTGACCATGTACCTATTCATTCTTATTTAAATCTCTATTTACTATAACGAATCTAATTAAAAATGCACCTCTATATAGGCTGAAATGTTTTGTTTTTTAGTTTATAGTGATTTAAATCAGTAATTTTATATGTTGCGTTTGGTGTAATAATGACGGATTTGTGCTTTTTAGTAATAATGCAGGAGATGCAATCAAAGTTTATGAATTATCTTTCTGTATGCATCAATATATTTCCTTCTTTTTTAGCTTTACTATGTATCTTGCACGTAGCAGGGTAGGTAGAGAGGACCTAAGAACCTAGTGTTAAGACACTTCCCCATTTTCTGCCGAAATCTGGAGGCATCGCGTGTTGAGTGGCGAAACTCAGCGTCTCGTTTTGCCTCGTTACCAGAGGGACTTATATTTAAATTGATTTAAAAAAAAACGATTACGCTATTAGTAATCTAAAATTAGCGATATGTATGTATTTGTAAAAAACTAATAACTAATATAATAAATTCACCACTTATTTTTTTTTTATAGCAACCTTGTAAAAACATTTAGCATTTACATCATAATATTTCTGTGTATTGTTAGAAGTTTCATGGTTCATTAAATGCTATTCAAAAACAAAATATTTTAACCAAAATTTAAAAATTTTACCAACGGATGTGTCTTTTGGCAAAATTTTTAAACATTTTTAAATTTTGGTTCGAGTGACAATATTTTCAATAAAAAAATGTTTTTTTTTTATTTTTGTCACATATTAAACATAATTTATACTATGAATAATACACATAAATACAGACACTCTTTGTGTTAAGATCAACATTTAAACTAACTTTTTTCAAAGCCCTTAAAATGTTTTATTCAAATTATAATAAAAAGAAATAGCTATATTATTTTATATTTAAAAGACCATGTATATTTAAAAGACCATGTATATTTAAAAGACCATGTATATTTAAAAGAGTTTTATATTGTACGATATTGATAAACGATTTGACAAAACAGAAAACAAAATAAACACACAGAAATGGAACGTAATTAATTGAATGTGCAGCCAAATCTGTCACAAAAATAGCATTATTTTAATCTGTGAATCAGAAGCGAGGCTAATTCATAGCGAGCGTTGTCCCTTACATTAGCTAATACCCTCGACAATGCTGCTCGGTTCACACGCACGAACAATTGCTACCCCTGTAGGAACGATCGATGGGTTTAACTGACTTTTTTTTAAGTTTAAAAGTTTAAATAATCTATACTTTTTAAAATAAAAGTTTACCTAAACCTTTACCTAAACGGTAAAAAAAATAATTGTAATTTAAATTTATGAATGTGAGCTCAAAATGTAGAGCTTAACATAAAATTATAAAATTAAGTAAATATTTCAATCTCCTCGAGTGAGAATCGAACCCAAAACTAGTCGGTTTTACAGTCACTCTTTGTGCCCCTGCGCCACGACTGGCCTTTCTTATAATATTTTCTTATAATAGGTATTAATTGTATGTATAAGAACAATAATGTAATTAATATATATAATAAGGAAATTAGATATAATAAAAAAGTAAAAAAGCGTACGGACCAAGTGTCTAAAGTGCTGAACTAAAAAAAATGAGTTAAGTTTGTTTTAGACACAGTATATGCATAAAGTATATAATTTAAAAAATCTATTATTATATATATGTATCTCGCATCTATATGGTAATGCAGGCAGAGGGAACCTAATGGACGGGCTGGATGAATGGACTAAGACACTTCATTCTTCACTTTCCACCGAGCGCGCGGAGTTGGTTGAGGTTGAGTGCGCGAAACTCAATGCCGCGCTTTTGCCTTGGTACCAACCAACAAAGAAATTAAAATATAAAAAAAAAACTAAAACCCGCTTCCCCGAAAGTGAATCGAACCCACAACCGCCAGTACAGTCAGACGCTTACCCCTGCGCCACTACCGCTTCTAAAACATTATAATCACTTATAATAACAGTACCTCACAGGGGTGCACTGCAAACTGCATGCTGCATACACAGCAAGGTGGTTAGAAGCGCACGCGCCGGTCATTGTCCTCACCCCAAGCAAAATATTACATATTATCGTGAGATTTATTGCATGGAAAATTGCACTTATTGTCGTTACATATACAGTGTCATAAATAATTTTTATGTTAATTACGATTCTCGTTAAGGTGGGGTCCCAACGGTTTTACGGCGTCACCCTCAACTTTTGATGTCTGATAGGCGGAATCAAATGTTGGAGTTTTTACATTTTAACTGAAAAGTAGTTGTGTAATATTGTAAGCATATAGGTATATGTATATGCATACAGGGCTGCAGTGTCTAAGTTTAAACGCAACGGTTATGGGTTCGACTTCGATTTTCACTCGGGAACTATATTGTTTTATTTTCTTGCAATAGTAACCATTGAATTCTGCCACTCTACACACAATGTCTCCAAAGTTGGGCGGGAAGTAGGAACGGAATGTCTAGAAACCAGATTCCCTCTGCATAACCTGCTTTATACAAAATACATAGTAAACCTGTAAAAACTGCTAAAATATAGGTATAGAGTAGGTACCTTTCTTCGTTCGTTCTCCACACACTGCTAAATCTTCTCTCAGTACTCCCTCAAACTCCCTAACCCACCTATATTTCAAATTTCAAATTAAGTAGTTTCGTCTGTGTTGTATTTTAATAAGAGAATAAGAGAAAATAATAAGAGAAAAGTTTTATGTAAATATATATTTGAGAACTTTTTAATTTAAAAGTAATTAGGTAGCACAATTTAATGTAAGGGTGGGTGTAAGGGGTATGGGCCTAACATCTTCACCATCCCAAATGTCAACCTCACCTGCACGTGGTACACCCTGCTGTTTAACGGACGAGGCACTGGCGACCGACGCTTTGGCGGAATAACCAAGCATTCACATCGTACAGAGGGGAATACCTGTACACAGACCCAACATCTGGTCCGGGGTTTCCCTACCTCAAAGGGTAGGTTTTAGTACGTCAGATGGCAATCGGTACTTAATTAATA